>PVJX010005250.1:0-86980 GCA_004027295.1 Dolichotis patagonum | reverse complement strand
AGAGAGAGAGAGAGAGAGAGAGAGAGAGAGAGAGAGAGAGAGAGAGAGGCTACATAAAAATAAATAAATATTGAAGTAAAAACCTTAGGGAAGTTAATACTACCCCTTCAAAGGTGAAGTGTGAAGCTTTTATAGTTTATTAACACATTCACATATACTATTGACTTGTGCTTTGTTTTTTAAATAAAAATAATTTTAGGCAAATTAAACAGTATACATTTTAAAAATACACCATAAATAATCTCAGGCATGAGATTATGTAAAATCTTTCATCATCAAAGATGAAACTATTGACCCCTAAGAGACTTTTTTGGTTTTATTTTAAAATGTGTGCATGTTCATACACCTAAAAAGAGTTTCAACAGAAAGAAATGAATCTTGTCTTTTGTCTAGAGTAAATTACAGATACAATATCACAAAAGCATGTTCCTTAGATTCCCAGTTTTGAGTAATGGGCCATGCTCAGTGTAGAATGAAAGTACCAACATCATTTTGAAGTAGAAGGCATCCAGAACTGAAAATTTATACCACATGCATTAATTACACCAGCAGTATTAATCTCAAATGAGATAAATGTTCAACAGCTACTCACTAGCTGTGTCAGTTTCAGTATGCTCCTTAAGAACTCAAAGAAAAACATATTACTACAAACTTTACCAAAAGTATCCTCCAATCATTACCAGTGATATTTTAAAGTAGACAATTAAGGAAATTTAAAGCTATTGTATTTAAATGTAATGTCCCATAACAAAACAAATATTAATGTAAAATAATATTTGAAATATTCATAGCAATATGAAAGTATGATTTTTATCATATATATTCAACACAGCCTAAATTATACTTAAATTTTATTTCCATTTTGCAAAATAGACATTGGGGGGATTTTAAATTCAGTATTGTTATCATTTGGATGAAATAAGAGCTACACTCTTGAAATGAGGTCTATAGCTTGAAAAGAAGAAAACAGACAGTTATTCCATTTTATAAAGATTTCTTCTCTATGTTCACTCAACAAATATTCACTGAGCACCTACTATGGGCCAGAAACAATTCTAAGCAGTCGGCAAGCACTGCCAACACCAGCAGAGCACCCCGTCCTTCAGATCTTCCTGGGCAGGGCACATCAATTAAATTAGCAGGTAGCAGATGGCCTCTTACATGGCGAAAGGGGTAAAGAGAGAAACGAAGGAGAAACCAAGGAGTACAGAAAAGACAACACGATTTTCAGTAGTGTGACTGAGAAAGAAAGTATAACCAACAAGGCATTTGCATGAAGAGCTGAAGTAAGAAAGGGGGAAATCCTGAAAACGCCTAGGGGATGCGTCTTTGCTAGACTGAGCAGTAGGTAAGAGTAGGCTGGCATACTGGAGGGCCATGAGGGAACAGGGTGGCTCTGCAACAGTGAACAAAGGTGAAAATATGAGAAAACAAAGCTTGTGAGGCCCGGGATAGCCAACCGCATGGGATTGCAGCCAGTGTAAACATCTGGCCACTGAGGTGTTCTGAGCAGGGTCTGACTCCCCTCGAGAAAGCTCCAGCCAGACTTGTCTTCAGGACAGACTGAGGGAGCTAGGGCAGGGCAGGGAGACCAGTGTGGAGGATGCTGCCTTCCTCCAGGAAGGAGAGATGGCAGGGAGCCCGGGGCGCCACAGCAGAAGTGATGAGAAGACGCGGCTTAAATCTCAGGAAGGTGGATAACTGACTCTGCTCACAAGATGCAGGCTTGAGAGAAAAAGAGTAACCAACTGTGACTTCAAACTTTGGCCTCAGACACTAGAGGAATGGACCTGTCATGCTCGGGGTGGAAGCTGGAGGGCAGGTGCATGGGGAAGGTCAGGAATCTTTGGAGCCATATGGGGATTCTCATTGCCCATGCAGCTGGTGATACCAGGAACGGAAGTGTGCGAGGTGAGAGCTCTGGAGACAAACGCTGGCTGGGAGGCAGCACGGTATAAATGGTACATAAAGGTATCAACTGTAAAGATCACCAAGGGACTCAATGCAGGTTGGAGAAGAGGACTACACACTGGGCTCTGGGACGGTGCGACACACTGAGGAGGGACGGCAAAGGAGCCTGGCAGCAAGTGTTCTGCAAGCGGGGGAAAGACACTGGAAATCGGAGAAGAATGCGTTTCAAGGAGGAGGCAAAGGACCTACTGTGCTCAGCGCTGCACTGCGCCAATAAACCAGAGCCTGAGACACGACCATGGCATCCAGCCAAGCGGAGGTCACAGCTGACCTCGGAAGGAGCGGCGGAGAGGACACAGAGGAGCAAAATCTGAGAGAAGTAGGTTAAGAGAGAAAGAGGAGAGTACCTCAAACAGGCAAATCCATAGTAACAGGAGGTAGGATGGTGGTTGCCAGATGTTGGCAGGAGGCAGAAAAGACTGGCGTTCAGTGGGTACAGTTTCATTTTCAAAGATGAAAACGATCTGGAGATTGGTTGTGCACTAACATGAGCATCCTTAATGTCACTTAACTCTACAGTTAAAAATGGTTGAGTTTCTTTTGCAAATGGGAGGGGGACCAAGAGATAAAGGGAAGAGGAAGCGTGGATAGAAGAAGGAGAAGTAAAAAGAATTAGAATGTGTTACATAGATGTACCAATTCCACATGATGAATGTAATCATTATACACTGCAAACATGTACTAACCAAAAATGTTTTAAATCTATACATGGTAATTTTAGACTACCGTCTTTGCGGAATATGCATTTTACCATAATTTTCAAAACTTCAAAAATAAAATGAAAGGAGAAAAATAAATTAAAATGAGTTTAGGCAAAGAGGCATGAAGAAGAGCAGAGAAATGGAATGGGAGCTGGTGGAAGGCAAAGCATAAAGAAGAAATAGATGGAAATAGCATGGTGGGAAGGGAAGACTGATAAGACAGAAAAGAAAGGAAACAATGATGGATTACTTCTGGGAAGGCAGGAGGGGATGGGACCTCGGGTTCAAATGGAGGTGCGGCCTTTCCAGGAACATGTACCCCGCCATAAGGCTGCTCAGCACAAGTCACACGTGCTGGAAAGGAGGCTCACAGAAGCTCTGTAGTGGCATCACACCCGTGAAAAATCAGTGGCTACACACACTAACTCGCTGATTGTCTTTTACAAGGCAGACATACCATGCTACATGGTATATATAAAAGCAGTAGTGAGACTTATTTTATAACCTCAAATAACTCAGTCTGACAGAGGAACCAGAGAAGTAAACAAAAGATGCACAATGATCAGACCCACACATCTTGGCATTGTGCATTGTTCATCAATAGGGTTGAGAAAGAATTTCAAGAGGCACAGACCTATGGGGCAAGTCTGTGGACAAGGGCTTGCGAGCATACCAGGGCTAGGAAAGTAATTCATTCTGGGCAAATGAGCACAGCCTGGATGAGGGGTGGAGGAGAGGGGCTTTTCGAGGAACCACTACTGGCACGTGGCTGACAGTCCCTAGCACTGATGGCCACAAGGGCTGCAGGCTTGCAGTTAAAGGCAGAGTCTACAAAAATCCAGAAAAGAGGAGGCCTCAATACGGCAAGGATGGTGACACGTAAAGGAGGAATGTGCTGCGGGACATGCATTAGGTATGACTGGCAGATCTTAGTAATCAACTAAATATAGGCACTGCAGAGAGAGAAAGAGCTCAGGATATTCGGAGTTTCTGGCATGGGTGGATGTGCCTCTAAGTGTGCTACTTACTCAAAGGAATGCAGGAGAAGAAACAGGACTGGGAGAGAGAGTGGCAGGGTCAAGGCATGCTGGTTTCTAATACACTGATTTAACATATCTATGGGGCAGTCAACTGTGTTGACCAGTAGATTATAGATCTGAAGTCCATGAGAAATGTTTTGGTTAAAACATAGGCTTGAAAGACATGGAGATGTAAACAAGACGTGGCCATGTGCAACACCACCCTGGAAAAATGTGAAAAGTGAGAAGAAAATGAGCTAGGAAAGAATCTCCCAGCAGCTGCTACCAGGAAGGAGGTCAATACCACGCTCTTTCCCATCACAACTTCTCCAAGCAAGAAGTCTTAATGAGCCCTAGATTTCAAAAATCCAGTGCTAAAGCCTGGTGTGGTGGCACACTCCTGTAATCCCAGCACTTGGGAGGCTGAGGCAGGAGGATCGGATCGTTGCAAGTTCGAGACCAGCCTGGGCTACAAAGTGAGCCCAAGGCCAGCATGAACTGCATAGCAAGATCCTGTCTCAAAAAAAAAGTCTAGTGCTATTTCTCCATCAACTCTCTGATCTGAATTCATTACTTGGTTTAGTAATAATGATGCTGTGATACACAAAAGCACATCAAATGGATGTAATTCAGGATCAAAATTTTTATATTATCACTTATTTTTTAGAAACCAACAATGACTAATGCTTTAGAAATAAAGATTCATTCCATTATACTTAGGGTCACTATCAGTTCCCAAAATAACAAAAATACTATAGGCTAAACCAAGGCAAATGAGAAGTTAAGCCTCCTTCCAGAAATACTTCTTTGGACATTTTTTTTTTCTTAGCCCCAAAATATGAAACAAAGAGTGAATTGTCCACAAAGTGCCTGATTTTCCAGTTTTTAAAGTTCATGTTTAGCTAGGGCAGTGTTAATAAGAAAGGCATTTTTGTGATGTGACTGAACATAGTATATTCCATTGTGGAAACATGAATTGTAAGGCTAGAAATAGTTTATTTACTTCAGATGATTTCTAGATTCTTTCTTGACGGATATACATGGAAGCTTCTCACTAAACTTAAAAATAATAAGATCTTTGATTATAAAATAGAAACTATTTCATATTATTTACTACAAATTGTAATAGAAAGTTTATTGCAATAATCTGAGAATGTATTTAACTTCGTATTATTTTCAAAGGTATCATCTCTGGACTTAAATATAAACAAAATGCTCATTCTTTTGAGACTTTTTCCCTTGTATTTTGATCACATAATTTGCTCACCTAAATTCATGATTAACAAATAATTGTTGCTCATATTTTCTTAAAACAAAATGTTTTCTCAAAAACTCCAAAAAGGTATTATTGCTGGTACAAATTCAGAAGTCTACCTTCTTTAATCCTCTTGTATTGATTTTAACTTGAACACTAAACAAATGTTATCTTTTCATTAATTATTTTGCAAATGCTGTAAAATTCAAACCTGTTAAAAATATTTTGTTTTCCAGTAAAAATCACTTAGTATGTCTCAGAACTGTATAAGTATGACTGTAATGTTAATGTGTACCTTTAAACAAATATAAGTGCAAAAGTGAGATATAATTTATAAAACCTAATACCCTAATCGTTTTAGAGTCACTACTGCTGAGAGAGAAAGAAGAAAACTCACTGTGATAATGCCTACCTAGGTGATACTATAATAAATTATTTTGTACATGAAAAAAAATTGTTTTCTCCCTGAAGTTCAAGCTGTGTATTAATCCTACACTAAAGTGGGCACAAAAGCTATGTAAAATTATCCTGTGTTGGCTATTAAAATTCTCGAGGTCTTTACTGAGTCAGTGGGCAATAATTACAACCACATGTGCATCTGTGGGGTATGCATCCGGCACCAAGGTAGTAAATGGGGGGCCTGCTGGCACTGCAAACCTTACTGCCATGATTAGGAACTTTCTGTGTCCTACATGCAAGTGTTTTCTATGAAACTAATTTATAAATCTCAAAGCAAAAAATAACAATAGGAGTGTTATATTCCCTTGCAGAAAGGCAACAGACACAGAAACACAAAATAATTTGACCACTAAAACACAACTAAGAGGGTAAAAATTTGTGAACACATTTAATACCACCAAATTTCATACATAAGTAAAAATGGCTAAAATTATGAATTGCATGTTATGCATGTATATTTTACCATGATTAAAAAATCGTTAGAAACAATTTTCAAAGGAATGAACAGCTACATCTGAACTTGACTTCTTATGCCAAAATAAATTCAAGCAGATGAAAATTTTAATAGTAAAAAGAAACAAAACTATGAGGGAAAAAGGTGGAGAAACTGAGATTCAAATGCAAGTAATCTAGCTTCAGACTCCATGCTACATATTATTAGCGGTCTTCCCTAAATTATTAATTTATGGTTAAAAACTACCTAGAGTGCTATTATGTAGACCTATCTAATTATCATCAAATAAAGTTTTATAGTAACAGTACTTCCTGTCTTTTCTGAAAAATATGCAGAAATATGCTTGGCTGCTGAACATGTGGGAGCCAAACCCCAACAACAAGCTGGAAGCCACTAGCAACCCTAAAAACTTGTGAGCAGTTCCTTGATTGTAAATAGGAGTGACTCTTCAGGAGCACAAGTCTGCACACCAAGTGCTCTCAAAAACCTACTTTTGGAGCCTCTAGTTGAGGGAGAAATGTTTGCTATGGAAAGGACACAGAAAATAATCACACTTCTGTTTTAAGAAACCACATGCATACAGCAGAGAACAAACAAAATTACAGTTCTCCAAAATACTCAGAGTTGAAAGCCTGCAAAAAGCCTCAAATCCTTCCTGCAGATCTAAAACAGAGTTCAAAGAGAAGAAGGAAGGCCAGAGCCCAGTCTTGAAGGCTCCCTATGGCCTTTAGACAAACTGAGATCAGATACTTAAGTATATATCTCCTTGAAGCCCGATCTAGAGGGTAGTTGGATGGAACTGAGGAAAACCAGAGACAATCAGATCTCCCAAAGCCTAAATTTATGGTAAAAAGATGAGAATTATCTTATATATATGACCCCACTTCCTATATCTTACTATCTTTAATGTATTAAATGTTGCTTTCTCACCATTGTTCTGGATATCAGCTTAACTACATTTTACAAAGAAAGGAATGTCAAAATGTACCTCTCCCCATACATTCAAAACCTCAATATTGTGTTGAAGTCCATGGAACAAACAATGCAATCCTCTCCCAGTCTTAATTCCTTAATGTACACAAAAGCTTGGCAAAACTGTGAGAGACTGCTTGGAAGCATTCCTATCATACTGTGGACTTCAGAGATGAAGTAAACACGCTTTGGATTCTCATATATCGTGGTACACTAATATAACAAAGACCTAACTTCAAGTTCAATTGACCCCACCCTACAAAAGGTTTAAGTCCACACTTGCTAAATCTAATTAATCAACATCATTCCTGGGTTGGTTTGCTGAGGAAGCAGTAACAGCAAAGAGTCACAGTCTTCAACAACTTTGAAAAGTGAGACCACAAAGAGAATGCCCATTTTTATAATTTAATCACTGTCATTTATAGGAAGAGAACAATATTGTGCCTCATCCATCTGTTGTTCCACCTACTGACTATGCCACAGGAACCCAAATCCTCAATAAGCTCTGAGACATTCCAGATGGCCACTGGCATCAATTTTCAATGAGTACTCATAGAATGAATCGCAAGAACACGGCCAAAATAATAATAATAATAATAATAATAATAATAATAGTAATCAGTTGCCTTGTGGTCCCAGGAATGAGGTCTACTGATACAGTAATCGCTGAGCTCAAAATCCCTAAAAACTATCTCTGTATCTTTCCATTGTTCAGCATTCCTCCTGGGACTCGCTTTTCTTCATTCCCTTCACTCTTCATCTTCATTTCCTCCAGTCCTGAACATTCTTTAAAGTCCTGCTGCATTATGACCCCCCACCCCGGGGAACCTCAACTTCATCAGGCTGTAAGAGATTATCTACTTCTTCTAACTCGCTTTGCAGGGTGGTGCACAGGAGAGCTCTTACTCTTCTAGCCCTGATACTGTGAGTCGTACTTGTCTGAGACAGTGGCCACAAAGGAGATGCTGTACTAAGTGCCTCAGGAAGTGACCTGAGACACAATCCCAAACTGCACTGTTGATTCTTGATTTGTATTCCTGTTGCCATTTCTCAGTCCTTCCTGCCCATTCCCATGCGTTCATTGATGTACAGACCATTCTCTACCCTACCCAGCGCCACAGAGTCCTCCTTGAAGTCCAGGGCGCCACTGGCCCCCGGATGCTGGAGAGGCTCGGAGGGCAGAATCAGAGCCTTAGTTACAAAGGCTGCAGCCCATGGACAACTCCCCATCGTGCCCGAGCCAATCATGCATTACTCATGTTCATTTTATTTTTACCTGGTACACGAGATGATACAAAATATATTAAAAAGCGGTAAAAACCGGACTGCACACCCTGACGATATCATCAGTGTTAACTGGTATTATTTGGGGGTGTGTTTAAGTGGTTTGTTTGTTTGTTGTTTTTGTTGTTTTGTTTGCAGTTCTGGGGACTGAACCCAGGATGCTAGCCCTGAGCTACATCCCCAGGTCTTTTGAAGGAAAAAAAAACTTGTTTTTGAAACAGTCTTGCTAGTTGTTATGTTGCCCACCCTGGGCAACTCACAATAATCCTCCTGCCTCAGCCTCCCAGAGAGCTGGCATGATAGACTTGCATTACTGTGTCTGGCAGTAATATTATTAATTGGAGAGAGAAAGATACCCCTTCCCCATAAAGCATTTTATGTTGATTTCATGAGGCTGCTGTTTTGATCACTGATCTCATCCCTGGGAATCTCTGCAACTATGCTGTTGGGCTTTTTCATGCTTCCCACAGCTTACCAGGAAACTGGCATTAGTCTTGAGCAATTCCTTCTGAGATGTCTTTATTTGTTTTCTGAAGCACAGAGAGATTTAGCAGCCCACTGTCAAATTCAGAATGAATAATATATATAAGATAAATTTCAAAGCTTACAAAATGAATAACCCAACAGGTAGTTTAGTGGTCTTCAACAGTAGCAGGGTTAGACATCATATTTACCAAAGTGTGTCTGTAGAGGAATTTAATGTCCTCTGAAGTACACTGTTTTTACTATGGTTCTTACTGTTTTGTTGGTGCTCTGGTCACAAAGTAGCGTACATGTAGAATGATTACTCCTAACTCTGGTCATTGCAGATGCGTGGCTTTGCAGAACCTGAGGTTTCCAGGAATATGCACATTGGGATTTTGGCAGAGACAACCTTAAATGGGAATACAGGTCAGAAAAACTGGGAAAAGAACTACCTGATGATTTGAGGGTACCACAAGCCTATATAGGAAAAAGAAAGCCTAGAAAAAGGAAATTATAGCTGGCCCTTCAAAATATGCTGTCCTAGGTGATCAAAACCCAAGAACTCTGTCCAGCCAGGAAGAGTACTGACAGGCTCCAGTGGAAACCGAGCTTGAACGCAGCATCATTTTCCATGTTGGCCTTACGTGTGTGTGTGTGTGTGTGTGTGTACACCTATATGTGTGTCGGTGTGTCTATGTATCTGGGCTAGGTGGATCAGGGTTGACAGGGAGGATGAGGGAAAGATTGGGAAAATTGTAGGAAGGCAGCGACCTCATGATGTTTAAAAAAAAAAAAAAAAAAAGCACTGGACCAAGTCCGCCTGACTTTAGTGAGCTCCATGACTTGCATTATTTACTGACCTTTTATGGGCCTCAATTTTTTTTTCTGTCAAAACAATTTACTCATCTAAAACTCTATGATTCTGGCAAGAAGGTTAGAGAAAGAATCATCCTTTCACACTATTTTAGCTCTGGGGATCACTGACTTTAACTTGCATCCATCCTACAATCACAAATACCAGCACAAGCCAGGTGTGGTGACACACATCTGTAATCCCAGCACTCAGAGGCTGAGGCAGGAGGATCCTTGGGAGTTCAAGACCAGCCTGAGCTCCAGGCCAGAACTTCATAGTGAGACCCTATCTCAAAAAGACCAAAGAAACAAACAAAACAAAACAAAACAAAAACCCATACACACAGATACTTAAGCCCAAAACTATCTTGTGAAATTTTGCATATTCTCATACACTCTCAGACTGCTCAATGGGGTTGAACTGAATCTTTCAAAATAGTTGGTGAGAAAAATATTATTTTTTTACTTTCCATGCAAATTTATCCCTATAAAATCCAAAGTTCTTTTCTTTTCACCATGGTGTCTAAGTAAGAGGTGTAGAAAGTGCATGAAAACATTCAGCTCTTCCTCAAACATTACTTTGAAAGGAACTCATCAAACAATACAGGAAAACACTGCCTGGTGTTTATCTCATTTATACTGAAACAGGAAGTCAGAACACTCTGGTTACTTTCATTTTATTGTTTTTAATTTTGCATAAATTCACAGATGGGAGGTGGTTAATGTAAGAAGACATAGAGAGGTAAACATGGCTACTTATTTGATATTTTAACTTATGTCCTCCTTCCTATATATGGTCCTTAATTTTAAAAGCAAGAGCGCGCTAAGCCTTCAGCTCAAATTTTCTTACTGCTATCTATGGACCCATATTCACCAACAGGGCAATTATAACCACAGCACCGCGCTTTAGAAAGAGCTATTGTTACCACTTGTCTCTCCGCACATGAGAAGGGCTCAAAACTACCTAATGGAAATCAAGTGCACTATTACACATTTCACACAGAGTATGACATTATCAAGGTTCCTAGGCTTCAATTTTAATTTAAAAAGCTAATCAGTACACAAAGGAAGTGGTTTCACTTGACAACCCCTCAAGTTACGTAGAATATTACTGCATATAAGATCCATATGTTAAGCACAGTAGAAAATATAAAATGATGGGAAATTACTAAAGTATCATTTTTCAAGTTCATAGCCTGTTTCCCAATAGCAGTTTAACTCAAGCCATTTTTACAAAATGCACACATTGTGCCAAATGCTATCTAACAAGAACTTTAAAATAATAGTGGAACTCAACTGTGCCTACCTTCAGGACACATGTCATTGGACTATCTTATCTACAGTATGCCAGGCCAGCCCCTTGTTACACTTCAGAAATGAAACCTTCCATCTTATAGATAAAGTCCTCACTAATCATCTGCCCATTACTCATTCCAACAAATAGTTTGCATTTCTATGCTGGGTCCCAGAGGCTTCCATATGGAAAAATCACTGTGCTTGTCCTCAAGTATTTCTAGTCCAGTGAGGAAAAAGCCTTGAAAAGCCAGAATTAATTGTAACAATGTGACAATGTAAAATATATTTTCTACGGTATCCATGTCATAGTAGCAATATTCACAAGAGCCACTAATAGAACATTATACATATTCTTCATTTAAGCAGCCTGCTTAACGACTGCCTCAACTTATTAGACCTGCCACTTGGACTTATGACCCATCTTTTGTTTTTGTACAGTTCTGTACATCTTGTTTATAGAGCCTCCATGATTTTTTTGTACAGTACACCTTGTTTATACAATACTGTAATTTTTGCTGATTGTACTGTACACACACTACAGAAAGTCCCTGACTTATGAACAAATTCTGTTCTGGGGTAATATACCTTAAGTTAGATTTACTCATAATTCAACAAGGTCTTACTCAGTACACCTGTTAATCTTATACAGTACATCTGTGAATCTTACATAGTAAACCTGTGAAAGTTTGCAACTCCGATGTTTGTAATTTGGGAACTTACTGTACTGTAGTTTTATATTTTGTTATACTCTAGAGTTCTGCATCTAAGAGTTATGCAAATATAAGCAAAGTCATTAAGTGGGACTTTCTTTTGGCCATTGTTTGTTCTAAATACAGTAAGTCCCCAACTTACTAGCAAATTCCTTTCCAGGAGAAAGAAAATTGGAATTGTTCACAAATCCAACAAAATGAGTTTTATACACCTTTAACACAAATATATAATGTACAGTATAAAAAGAACCAAACACACACAAAAATACAGTAAGTCCCTAAGTATACTATACTCCTACACACTACTGCACTGTACAGTAAGTACACAGCAGGACAACTATGACAATGTCCGGCAGACACGTGAGCTACTTACATGACTTATTTCCATCCACAAATGTTCATAATGCAAGGCCCACTCCTATGACAGTTCAAAACTCTAAAGTTCACAAGTCAAGGATTTACTATATTGCAATGTACGTACTATATACAATTCTTTGTTTAGCAACGAACTCAATTAATGACCTAGTCATAGGAAGTAGCTCAGTCATTAAACAAGAAATGTCTATATTCAGCCTTAAAAACGGAAAGAAATTCCAACACAAGTTGCAACACTAATGAACTTTGAGGATGTTATGCTAATTGAAATAAGCCAATCAAAGACAAATATGGCATGATCCCACTTAGATGAGACACCTGCAGTAGGCAAATTCATAACGAATGAATATTCATCATTTACTAAAGGCTAATTGCTAGGGGCTTGCACAGAAAACAATGAAGAATTATTGTTTAATGGTCCCAGAATGCCAGTTTTCTAAGCTGAAAAGAGCCCTAGACAATGACGGCGGGGATAATGATACAACAATGGAGATGTACTTTTTTGCTTAATATCGGTAAAGTTGTAGACAAAATCAACGTGGCTTATCTATATGTTGTCACAATTTTTAAAACTTCTTCTAAAAAACCAAGTGTCCCACATTCTTTTATACTCTTTCCATCAAGAAATTAAGCCTATGGACTACTCTACTTCCCATTCCCAATGTGAGCAGGTCTTTGAGACAATCTCAACAAATACAATGCTGCAAAAGCAACCAGGGACTTCTGAGGCTAGGTCAGTTCTGTCAGCTTCACCTGGAATGCTCACTTCTAGAGCCTGCAGCAACACAGGAGAAGTCCAGCTATCTAAGGCTTCCATGTGTAGCAATACATGGGGAACACACACTGAGACAGAGTTCCCCAGGTTCCCCAGCAGTCCCTGCCTCCAGCTGTTGGACTCGTGCAGGCCCCAGCCTCAGACCTGTAAACAAAGGAATCTTTGGCATGAACTCAGCTCAGCCACCCTCTGATGGCAAGCAGAGTGACTCTAAGCCAGAACTCAAGCTGAACCCAGTCAACTACTACATTTATGAACAAAACACATAATTTGTTATTGTTTACCTTAGTTCAGTCCCCATTAAAAACACACCAAAGACTCGGTGGCTTAAACAACAAACATTTCTCACAGTTCTGGAGGCTGGAAGTCCAAGATCAAGGCATCAGAAGCTGGTGAGGACCTGCTTTCTTGTTCACAGACAGCCGTCTTTTTGCTGTGACTTCACAAGATAGAAGGGACTAGTTAGCTTTCTGGGGCCTATTTTAAAAGGGTATTAATCGCATTCTTGAAGGCTTGGATTTCAACATACAAATTCTGCGAGGACACAGACATTCACTCTACACTGTAACATTGCTGCAAATCACTGGTTGGGGGTGATCCCTTCCATGGCAATAGCTGGGTGGAACACAGAGGGATGTGGATATTAGCATTGTAGAGTAGTGCTCCTAAGTATGACTGGACAGGGAAGAATGAAATACTTACACTCAATCTCAGTTTGGCAGTTACGGGTATCGTTAAGCACCTGGACAAAGGAAAGTATTGGGAATCCAAACAGGTAAAATGGCACAGTAACACAGTAAGAATAAACGGGCATGGTTACAATATGTGCTAGAACAGAGATAATGGCTGAACACAAGGCTGAAGAGACTGTCCGGGGCCACTGTGAATATAATCCAGAGGTGATGGGCTGCTGAGGGCTGTTGTGTGAAAAAGAAACAGGAAGAATTTCAGTGATCGAAAGATAACTGATCATACTGAACCTGTTTAATGTGAAATTGGGCTCCACATTAACTTCTATTATAAGGATTTAAATGTGTCTTGAAAAAGTAGCTAAGCTATTTGGAGCCAGGAGATTAAGCCATCATAGGGTTAATTATGTCTTTTTCTTCTTGCCTAAAACAAACTGCATCATCAATATAAACAGTTGAAGTTTAACACTGCAAGGAATTATGCACCCACCACACCTGTCCAATCTTCCACTTGTCCCAGGACTTCTCCCAGTGGAACTTCTCCCATGTCACAGTATCTCACTGCAATACTTTTTAACTCTGGATCCCCTAAAACCCTCAGCAAACTTGAATTACCATCTTAAGTGGCACTGATGTCCTCTCGCCAAGGAAAAATGAAAGACCATTTCACTGAAAATGGAGAATGATCAGCTACAACAGTGTCTTAAAAAGCAGTGAGGGCTTAGGAAATGGGAGAGGACATGGAACTGCCAAGGCACTGTCATCTCAAAACTAAGTTAAGTGGGATCTAGCTGGTTCTCAAAGTGCTTTCCTTAACAGTGGAGGGAACATCTCTATTCTCCAACCCCAGGCCAATCAATTTAACACCAAAGAAAAAAGTCAATAAGGGCGGCTGTAAGGGAGTGTTCTGTTTTGTCCACAAATCTTACAATCTTTTATGAATTCAAGCTTTTAGAAAATTAACTGCAAGTTTAAAAAAAAGAGACAGTTACATAAATTATGATTCAAGACTCAAGAAAAATGGGTAGGGCTGTAGTGATGGACACAATGATGAAATTAGCAGAGTCACTAATGGAAGATGACAGGCTAGAACACATCCCTGGAGGAAAAGGATGACTTTGAACAACAACAACAAAACCTTCCGAGGATAAGAATATGTATTTTTATAAAGGAAGCCAGAGAGTGAGCACTGCATTACTGTGCACTGAAAAGCTATAATTTTACTCACATTTTAAGACTCTTAAGCTAATCACATTTGTGGCTTTCTTCATCCTGCAAAATATCTGCCTTTTCACTATCGCTATCCTTAAATATTAAGGATAAAATATTTGCCTTCCCCTATCACTACCACTTTTATACCACAGCCTCTATTCTAATCACTCTGCATATTCTAATAACCACAAGCATTATCTGTCTCCAAGGTTGTGCATTATTATTACCATTAATAAGAAATTGCTCCCAAGATGAAACTGGATTGCATTAAACACACCAGATGATAGATCTCCAGCTCACACGCAATGTGCAGCCTGCTACCAGCTGCTCTCAGTAGAAGCAAAATATAAAGCTCAGTCTGAAACCACTCGGCCAATTACAGTGATGCAAATAACAGACCGGCATCTTTTAACTACACTAAAAGCTTACAGCCCTGCTTACTCTGGGACACGTGCCAGCGGGATCAGCTATTACTCCAGGCATCTCCCTCCAAGTGCTGTTCTTCCCAAAGGCTTCAGCTCACTGAGCACTATGGAACAACAACAAAGCTGCTGTACTGAAATTAGTAACAGCCAATGTCTTAGAGAAACAGAAGCAACAGTAACAAGTTCTTCACAGAAACGCCAGCTTTGTCATGGTGTTCCTAAAGATTGCTGGAATATTTTGCAGGCAGTCGAATTGTTTAAGGAAGTGACTTACTTAGTAAAAATTAATTTCCGTAAATGCACTGGCACAAAAATAAACTCATTCTGGAATTTCTATTTCATTCTCAGTGTACAGGTTCTTTGGTTCATGAAGAGTTCTCCTTGGGTTTATGTGAGCAGTACTCATCCTACTACACTTTCTAGGGCTTTATTTCCATGGTGACAGAAAAACAGTGAGGAAGCTTCATAGATACTGGAAATATAACTCACTTACAAGGGTTCTGCAAGTTGACACCTGCTGCTAGAGCCAGTGTCAGGATCTGTGCTGATTTTTAATGAGCTTCTGCAGGCAATCCTCTTGCAGATGTTTTTCTGCTAACAAAATATGCAAATCACGCCCACTCAAGCTGAAGTGAATTCAAATCTACTTAATAGCCAAGATGGTACAGCAGTAGATTATGTCTTATGTCCTTTGTTGGGCTCCAGTGTCACTGATGAGGTTACTGGTAGACCTAATTAACCAGGCAGGTGGTTGGCCAACTGGAATTAAATCAACTCAGGATACACTACTTGGGAAAAGCCATAGAAAAGAGTGTGCTTATTTGGATTTCAGTTTTTTAAAGGTCTTTATCATACAAAAGTTTCATTACAGGGCTTCTTTAAATAGTAACTTCTATTAGCACATTCCATTTAACTCAAGTTACCCAGAACTCATTTACGCATAACACTGCATAAACATTTCTATTACATAAGGGAAAATAATGTACTGTTTGTTTTATATTTGGAGTCCAGTGTCTGGAATACAGACATAAATAAACCTGTACCACATTAATCTTTTAAATTCTTCTGGCATCTTAGAGTATAGAGAGAGGACTAGATAGAAGACTACAGGATCAGAAAATGGAAGAATAATTCTCAAAGCAACCTCCTGACCTATCTGGTTTTAGCATCCTACAGTATATAAAAATATCAATTTAAAATATGCCCTTACTGACTATAAAGTGTTTGCTAATTCTTTCTGTTCCCTTAATAAACTCAGCTCCATACAATTTTATAATACCAAGTGTATTATAAAATGTCACATTTATTCAATTGCAAATGTACTTTTTTTGGAGAAACCTAACTAAGTAAGGGACCACAAACAACATAGATTTCCTCTCTCCCCTCTGTAGCTCACTCAGACTTTGTCAAAGTTTTCTAACTGATGCATTCTGGGTTTTTGGGTTTTTCTGGGGGGGGTGTACGGGGGATCAAACTCATGACCTCACGCTTGCTAGGCAGGCACTTATGCCACTGAGCTAAACCCGCAGCCCATCTGACGCATACTGTAATGCCTCTCAAATTCCCTTGTCAATATGCATATGCAACCCTGTCACTCTGTGGTTCAATGACCTTGGTTTGTTCTCTACTGACCCAGACCAAAGTCTCAACTAGGTTCACTGACATTCAGCTACCTTACACCCCAGACTGAGCATTCCTAAATTGTACTAGACTCTCAAGCAAAGGTACAGAGCGCAGGCCCTCAAGCTGCACACAGCACATGGTAAAGATGAACAGGTACACAAAGTGCACTGTGGTGCCTGAAGTACATCTCTCACAGGTAGATAAATGGCATTTTACAAGCAGAGAATGTCTAATTCACTGTATTCACTTATAGGAAACTGTATCTCACATTAGAGTGGAGGAGGTGGAGGATAAAAAGACTACGTACCTGCAAAACGGGCTCATGCACATCCCTATTTTTAACCCCAAACTGTCCTGGTTGCTAAAGTACAAAACATGAAGGCCAGGGTCTCCTGGGAGAAGAGGCATTTTTGATCCAGGTAAAATCACAAGACCCATCCCTGTTCTCAAAGCCAAAGATACCCACAAAACCTACAACACCAAGCAAACTCAAAGAGTTAGATTACTTGTCTAGTGTGAGTCAAGAAAGGTAACGATCACACTCCTGTAACCTTTCTGCATGCGATACAAAGCAGTTAATTGTCTCTGGTTAATTATTTACTGCATGTCTCTGTGAAAAAGAAAAAAATAAAAAGTGCTTGATTTGGGTTAAATGACAAACACAGAAATGTTTAACTCCAAAAGCAAAAGTTCTCCATAAAAAATAAGGTAAACTGCAAGTTCCTATTGATTTCAGCTACAGAATTCATCAGTGCTTCAGGAAAACAAAAGATAAAAGGTCCCTTCATTACTGCGAGGCTCCATCTTCTGATTGATTACCTAACAGAAGTTTTTGGTATGAATAAAAGTCTTTTTCCCTTGATCTCTATATATACTTGTTCCTAGTGCAGAATACTACAGATTTCACTCTATACTTTTCATTTTTTCCTGAAGAAATAACTAAAGACATATACCAAAAAACAGTAGACATGGCATCTCATCACTCATGTAAAAAGAGCAAAAACACAATATGCTTTTCCTTCATTGGTTGTATAGAAAGAAATACAGGACACTGATAAGACCAGCTGGCTGGTGAGAAATGAAGTGTCGCTGGGCTATACCTGGGAAGGACTTTGCACTCTGTACCTGATGAGACTAGTCAAATTGGAAACATGTTAATACATTACTAGGTCAAAATATTTTAACAACCAAATATAAGCACCATAGTCACATTATCTCCATGGATAATTGCAGTTCTGAACCAAAAAAAAAATTAAGTATTCTTTCCCATAAACACATATTTAACCCAACAGTGAGGTAAATAAAACTTAAAATTCAATCCCGTTTTAGAAAACGTGTTACTGGCAGTAACACAAGCACTGAACATCTGGGTGAGGAACTGAAGAAATGCTTCAACATAAGAGTCTTTTTTGGCCAAATTTCTGAACCCATGAGAGCTGCAAGACTCACAATTTACTCCATTTCCCAAAGAATGGGAGTAAAAGTCACCCAAATCCTAAATGTCTTCATTCAAATGTTCATTCGCCTTTCCTGTACTTTAAGCTCTGACTTCAACTTCGTAAGTGATTTCTAAGAATTAAATTACCCTACAAATAACATCCACAGGCACTAAAGTATCTTCTCCATATGAAAACAAGACCATAAAACTAGGGCTCTCACTTTGAGACTATTCCGAATAATGTAATTGTTAATGGATTTCCTGGAAATACTTGGCGGCTCTTTAAAACTCAGTTCCTTGTCTTTTTTTTTTTTTTTTTTTTTTTTGGGTACCAGGCATCGAACTCAGGACCTTGCACTAGCCAGGGTAGTGTGTTCCGCTGAGTCATATTTCCAGCCCCTAAACTTGGTTTCTTATACCAAAGTAAGTGGGGGAAAAAAAAAAAACTTTCTAAGAAATGAAGCTAATTTAAAGATCTCTAGAATCTGGCAAAATTCTTCTAAAAATATTTGTAAAACCTGAGCACTGTCCTTATAATAGCAAGGGAAATTCCTCTCCTTTTCACACAATAGCCTAAACATAACTGAGAGACAGACACAGAGGCAGTAAGTTATAAGTGAGTAGTAACAGAATTTAACTCTGAGCTTCCTCCTGAGCTAAAACAGAAAGGCAAGGTGACTAGGTAGAAATTCACTGCTATAAGAAAAAAAATACAAAGTTCCTCAGAATGCACCGAGGTTGTGGTTTTGCAGCTGTGCTTCATGTTAAGTTGGGCCTTAAGAAATGTCCATGAGAATCTAATGTTCTCAATATCACCACCACAGTGAATGCAAAAAAAAGGCAGAAGAAGGTTCAATATTCACAACTTTCTTTTCTTGGTAATGAGCTTATTACCAAGGGGAAAATACAACAGCTAAATTCAATGCAGACAAACAGAACTATTTTTCCATACGTTCAGCATCATACTAAGGTGGTTACTGATTTGTATGCATCAACACATATATACAGTTTATGTAACATACTAGGAGCACTCCCTTAAGAGCATGCAGTTTCTTAAAAAGACTGGGGCTGTGTCTTGTTAATCTTTGTGTCCAAGCATCTCGTATTATTATTGGGTGCGAGCAGATTCTCAAAAATATCTGTTGAATAAATTAATGGACAAACAAAAGCAAAAAGGAGGAAATGACATCCTATCATGAGAAAAAATATTCTTGAACCCATCTTGGACAAGAGGTTTCGCTGTTGTTCAGGAACTTTGCTAGAAAATTCTAAGAATTTTTTATTCTCTATGGAGAATCTGTGTCAATAACTCTAAAATATTTAACTGTTACAGAGAAAAACCCTGAGCCAGGTCTTATAAGAACAATTAGATAAGGAACCAATGACATCCGAACTGCCTCTATGCCACATGAAAATATCAAACCCACAAGAAAATATCAACCTGAAGCTGAGACTGGCCATGAAATCCTTGCTTTGGTCACCCAGCAGCTTCTCTCTGCCTTCCTGGGCAACAAACTGGACCTACTGCTTGGGTGATCCCTCACGAGCTCCAATTTCAGATGCGCAGGCTCCAACTCACAAAAACAGTGTTGAAAGGGACCGCCCAGATTAGGCAATATTCTTATTTTAGAAAAGGAAGACAAAGCTAAGACAAACGCAGTGACTTGCCCACACAACTAGTCAGTGACTGGCTAGGGATGAGAACAAAATTCTACAGGCCCCTGAGCCAGGGTTGTGTCCAACTCACCGTATTTCTCTTCCTGAAATGAAGGGCTGACTCCCTGTGCATTTGCCTCCAAAGCCTCCAAATATAAACTACAGGAAACACTTCCCCAGAAAGATGCCTCAGACCACTGGAGAACTTGCTCAGGGCTGCATTGAGGCCTGCCACTTCTGAGCACTGTGTCACAGTCCTTTCACAAGTCAAGCAGAAAAAGAACTTTAGTTCAGTTACAACAGAAACAAGAGAACTGTTTGGGTCATGTTTTACAAATACATGGTGGTTCACTCCTGTTTTGTGGTGAGTTTTTTGTGAAGTGCTGAGGATTGATCCTGGAGTTTCACACAAGCTAGGCAAGAGCTCTACTACTGAGCCACACCCCCAGTCCTCGCTCCAGCTTTCCAACGCAATACTACTCAAAGTTTTGGGAAGAATCTGGATGTAACTAACTAAAGACACTGCACTGTAACTTCCACTTTTAGAAACTGACTAAACATAGATATATTCCAGCTTCCACTGCCACTAAGAACCTGTACATCACTTATAAATCTGTCCCTCATCATGCTGTGATTTTTGCAGCTCAGGCTTTTATGACCAAGTGCAGGGGTTTGGGGAGAGGAAAAGTTATCTGTCAGTGGACAGCTGTGTTTCAACTTACTCTGCTAGCAAAGAAATTATTTTTATGGCGCCATAACATAAAAACCTAGTTTACAGGGTTCCATTTCTGTCTTTTGCCATTTGCTTTCAAGTTTTATTTTAGAAGTTGGTCTTACGCCCGGGTACACTCCTCTGAAAAAGAGCAAGCACTGACACAGGGCACAAGGTTTTGCATTGTTCCAATTCCCTGAATAAAGCCTTTCCTTATCTGTAAAACCGAAACCCATTCCAGGATATTTTTCTTTTCCAGAAACAAAATTCTCTGCCAAATGCATTACTGCATCACAATTCTAAAGTTCGTGTTTACATTTCCAAGAAACAATGCTTAATTACTTCAAAAACAAAATATAAAGGTGTTATTCAAACTGTTAACAAACCACAGTTAGGGCAGTTGCTTTCCACAGGAGGTAAGGAGAAAAGAAAGGCAGAAAAGGGACAAGGGTCTAGCCACATCTGGAGGCTTCTCTTCCCCAGCACTCAAAGAATAAGGCTGCCCGGAAACATTTTTCATGAAATCTTTAGCAATGCTAATTTATTTGTAAGATCATCCACATAGAATACCATAGTCGGGCATGTCTGTACATGGTAGAAATACTTGGGAGACAATACAGTTGAAAAATACCTAGTCTTGTAGGCCAAAATACTACTAATACTTTCGTGCTTAAGAGATGAAAATACTATCACCCTAATTTGATGATTATATATTATATTTGTATACTGAATCACCATGTTATACCCTATAAATATATACAATTATGTGTTAATTAAAAGTTTTAAAAATCACTTAAAAATAAAGTTCCTTGGAAAGCAGGTCTCGAAACATTACAAGAGTAAAGATCTTGATGAGGAAGTAGAAGAGATAGTAAAGATGAATTTTTAAAAAGCAAAAATTACAGTGGTTGTATCTTATGCCACTTAGCCATAGAAAACTGTTATTTAGAATAAGCCTATAATCCCAGCTACTACAAAGGTTCAAAAGTTTAAGACTAGTCTAGTAACTTGGTAAGATCTTGTCTCAAAGACTAAGGATATGTATAGCTCAGTGGTCCCTGTATTCCATCCCCAGTACTTCCCTCCCCCTAAAAAGAACAAGAACTCAATTGTCAGTAGCAATAACTGATCAGTAAATCCATCAGTGTGGACAACAAAAGCAGAGATAATCCTAAAAACAACAACATCCTCACAATAAAATTTCTAAGGCAGTGTGACCATGAAATGAGATCAGAGTCCAGATACTCAAGTGTCAGATGGTAATTCTAAAATGGTTTCCTATTTTACAATACAACTCCACAAGTTTCCTATTTTACTTTACAATACAACTGCAGAGGTTGGGGGGGGGGGTCATTTGCTGTTTCTTCCGGGGACAAAATGTTTCAGTATTGCACAGTGATATACAATACAGTAAATTCTTCTTGCATCATACTGCATCTTAAATGTCTATTAATACCTGTGATCTGAGTCTAGCAGCCCGACAAAGGAAATTAGCACAAAGGGAGTTAGCAAGTGAAAAAACAAACGGAAATGTCAACTAGAAAATGATTTATGATAAGATTCTAAATATGATTCGGAAATAGCATCTAATGCTACAGATATATTTCATTAAGATTTTCTTCTTCAATGTTTTCTTAATTGTGCGTGCTCTTTCCTCTAAGAACACTTTGAGTTATTTCATCTTTTATGAATTCAACATGTTTTCCTATTTTTTTCCATATGTGGATTTGTTCGGCAGTTTTAGTTTTACGATTTTGTTCATTCATCATTGTTAAGCTTTTTTCATTTTTATTTCTTCTAGCCTTTCTTTAACAATTTTATCTCCCTCAAAATTTGATGATGATCAGCTATCACAATACACTGCCTCAAAAGGCATCAATCGGGAGAGCTGGGGAAATGGGTAGACATAGTCAAAACACACAAAGATACAGCTTTCTTGAATAAGTCTGGTGATCTAATGTACAACACAAGGACTGTAGTTAATGATTCTGCATTGCATACTAGAAAATTGCTGCAAGTACATAGTACTCTTTCCACAAAAGAAAGAAAAAAGGAGAGATAATTATATGAAATAATGGTTGTTAATTCAGTGTTTGACTGTAGTAGTCACTTCACAATGTATATATACATAAAAACATCAAACTGTGTATCTTCAATATATAGAAGCAGAAAATAAGAGGAGGGGTGCATAAAAGACATTAACAAGCCAGTTTCGAGAGTTTAAAGGTGCATATATAACCTGGCTCACCAAAGGAAATGCAAAGACTTGAGTAAGGAAAAAAAAAATCCTTAACATTTTTAATCCTAGAAAAGAAGGCCGGGGCTGGGGATTTGGCTCAACGGTTTAAGTGCTTGCCTGGCAAGCATGAGGTTGTGAGTTCAATCCCCGGTACCAAAAAAAAAAAAAAAAAAAAAAAAAAAAATCATTAGGAAAAGAAGGCCAAACCAAAAAAGCTTGACAGTGGAAGGTAGAAATTTAGAAGTCCCTAAGGAACATTCCAACTTGGATGATAAATTCTGTGGTCACCCTACTTACGTTGTATCTATTCTAATGGTTTCATACGATGTACTGAGAACCAATTTCAGGATGACTTAAGCCAGGTCCTGCACTAGGCCAATTGATCAGAATCTCCATAAATAAGGCCCAGACATCTCCACTATAAAACCACCCGGGTGATTCCAATGCACAGCCAGCTCTGGCCAATCAGACATCAGCATTCGGGTCCTAAAGCAGCTAAAAGGCAGCAGAGGCCTGAACAAAGCTGAAAGTTCATGGAAGGAGAAAGGAGGAAGGGAAGCAAGCATCAAGAGCTGATGCGGAAGGAACAGAGAGTGTGGGTAAAATTTTAGAGATTTACAGGGATCTTTAAAAGGAAATTGAAACTTGGTAGCCTTTATTATGGTTATCCGAAATAATGCACAAATTACAAGTTTCTGACGGTTCCAACTGGCTGTCAACAAATTATATTATCCATTAATATATGCACGTGTACTGAACCAGGAACACTTACAGTCACTTAATTATTCCAGTCTATGACCTGAATAGGCCAAATGAAAGTGTTTTCATTAAGCTTCAGTTCTTAAGTGACTAAATGCATAAACAATATATGCAGCCTTAAAGATAAGTAAGGAAAACAGCTTTGTTATATTCAAAACGATACTCTAATTTTTTCAGAGATCAGCTGCTTATCTAGAAAACATGAATAAAGAGTATAGGGCTTTCCTTTTTCATGATCTTGTTTTGAAAACAGACCAAAACATTCACTTAAAAGGAACAGTCCTAGCATGCTACCTATCTACTGCCCCTCAGAAAACACTTGGCATGCTGCTCTGAGTGGTCACTGGTCCCACACCTAGAGGGCTGCTTCACATCAACACATGCCAGTCCATCTCTCTAAAGTGGGAGACTCGACAAGACTGAACTCCTAAGAATTTACACTTGCAGCCCAAAATCCACCAGGCAAAGTGCCAAAGCACGATGGTGTGTCTTGTGACTTCTTACTTACACTTATTTATGCATACAAGAAAGATACATTGATAATTATTCTATTCCTCAATATGTTCATCATTATTAGTGTGCATTGTATACAAAATATATATTTTTATTAACGTTTAAAAAGAGTGAACACAAAGGCATTTTCTTATTTTATTGAATAACTAATAAAGCTTCATCCATACTTTCTAAATATTTCATCCATTTTTTATTTTAAAGACCAAAAAACAGAAAAATTGAGAAGCAAACAAAGTATCAAAAAACAACAACAAAAGCAAAATGACAACACGACAACAAACAATATCGATATAGGATTTCAAAAACAAGATGACAGGAATTTAACAATGGTTGTTATATTGCATATTGTTATCTCCAAAATAGCTGCTTAGGTATTTCATCTGTTTTTTTTAACAGGTCAGTTTTATTTTGCTGAGGAAAAGTAAAGCCCCCTAGAGACATGATTTGCCATGTTCCTTAATAAAGTGACATCGCAATATGAAAAGGCTATTTTGTCTCTTTGTACTCAATGCCACAGAGAAAAACCACAGCAACTGGTGCTTTGTGCATTTTCCTCAGGAAGCAGTAGACCACTCCCAGTAGCAGAAATATCATGGAAGCTACTGTATACTTTTAAATTTTCTAATAACTGTATTTTAAGTAAAATTATTTTAATAAAATATCTTCTTTAACCTAATACACTTGAAATATTAAGGTCTCACCATATAAACACTTTTATAGTTATTTGTTTTACATTCCTTTTTCAAATTTTAAATATATGAATTATTATACTATATATTTTTATAACTGTAGTATATCTCCACTTGGACAATTACATTTTTCAATTTTTTTGGTTTATTGAGACAGGGTCTTGCTTCATAGCTCAAGCTAGCCTTGAACTCACTATGTAGCTGATGTTGGCCTCGAACTCACAGCAATGCCTGTCTCAGCCTTCTGAGTGTTGTGATTACAGGCCTATGCCACCATTTCCAACTTGGACATTACATTTTTATTGGAAACCCTCAATTATAAAATTTGCAACTGAAATAGTAGCTTCACACTGTAGAGCTCTTCTAATCACTGATTTGAATATCAATTTTTAAATTAAAGTTCACTACAGTTGAATTTAAAATTCAATTATATGGTCACACTGCCACATCTCAAGCGTTCTCTAGCCAAATGAGGCTGGTGGCTATAGTCCTGGACAGCTAGGCTGCCAGCTGTGGAAGGGCATTGGAGACTGGACACTACACAGGTGAGCTCCAGAAGGAATGGCTCATACTTCGCCTACCTTATGGTCAGAGGAGCCCAAAGAAGGGAGCTGAGATAGCTCGGCCCAGCAGCTCAGAACAGCTCACCACTAATAGCCTGACTCCAAGTTGTCCAGTGACACCCAGGGAGCGCCTGCACAGGGCCTTGAGGGATGGGAACTCATCTGCTCAGGTATCTACTGTTCTGCCCCGGCTGCAAAGATGGCTCTCAGAAGCAAAACTGGTCCAGATCTGTAGGATCTGAATTCTTTCCTGAAGCTTCCTAAAACACAGTGTGGTAAACTGAGACAAAAATCTAGGCTCCTAAAGCCCCAGCATCACTAGAGGTGTTTCAAACTTTGGTTGTGAAACTTCTTCCCAAATAACATTTCCAAGTTACAGTCACTGCTTGAATATGTATGTTAGCCAGACATCTGGATAAACTGCATTCTGTGCCATTCTCTAAGCCATTTCCAGTCCCTTTTGTAAAGCCTTCTTACACAAATGCCCTGCAGCGTGTAGAACACGCCAGATGAGCATACATCTGAAAAGGCTCTGTTTTATCTTTGGGAAGGAGACGTGAGTGTATAAATTAACACAATTTTACTAATTTTAAAGCATAAGCTCAGTGACGTATCTTTTTTAAATTAAAAAACAAACAGGATAATATGTCCTAAAAGAGGCAGACTAACAGTACTACACTAGGAACGTTAAACATCTTTGAACATTAAACAATGGGCAAAAGATTTACACTCACATACAACTGAGAATTAGGTTTCACGGTTAAAATTAACTTCTACAGATGTTCAAGAGGAGATAACACTTTGAATTATCCTCTTGGCCTGTTAGGTCTAAGAAGTGAGCGTTCTGCTTCCTCCTCTTTCTTTTCTGTTTGACTTTAATAGTGGAACTAGTAAGTAGTACAAAGGTCTAACTGCCTGCCCTGAGAAAGAGGAGACAAAGGAAAAGTAAAATGAAGCTCTGGGACACCTACCCTACCACCTCACAAAGCCCGGTCTTCACCTATTTTCCTTCCACACTGGTACCTGTTTAAGACTTCAGGGGAGGACAACCCTGTGTTATGGGGTCAACTCCTCTGAATTACTTCCCACTCACTCTCTCATCTGTTCAGGTATCTACTGCCCTGCCCCAACCTCAGGCTGTACCTGAGGCCTCTCCCCTCAGGGGCTTCCAGTGTCCCTGGCCTCTCTCACTCCTGGGATCTGTCACAGTTTGCTTTAGTTTACTGCTATAGACGTTTTAAAATTACTTGTGCTTTGCATGTTCACCCCGCCCAGAAGGGTAACGCCTTGGTACAGGGGCACCCCTGTGTTGTTTACCAAGTCAACCCATTTCGTAGCAAAGAAACCTTAACTCCATAAGTAATCAGTAAGTCTTGTGATTGAATGAATGTAGAATTAGCTATTTGGTTAGTCAATTAAAGACCCCTTTTAACTCTGCAATTCTAAAACTATGAAGTTGTTCTTAAATAGCACTTTTACCTTCAAATATGTTATAAAACTACATGGTACTTTTCCTTGTGGTCTTATTGCCAGCTTAATCAAAATGCACTTTAATCTCAGAGGCACTGCAACTAAATAGCAATGGACACATGTGGTAACCAAACTGAGAAAACTGATGTCCATGTCCAGTCAGCAAAACCATCACCCATTCAGGAGGAACATGTCCAAGGCAGCAACCCTGTAACCACATCCCACAGCCATATTCTGTCATGGAGAGGATGCTTAGCTTGCTCACAGGTTCAAGGAATTATTCCTCGGTGTCTCTGGCCAGAGGTTCCTTATTCAACCTGCTACACTAATGAGTATTTCCATATTATCCATACAGCCCTTGATATCTGAGATTTTCAATCAATCAAAAACATACTTTCATCCTTCTTACATACAAGATTAGGTTGTCTTGGGGGGGAGGGATACCGGGGATCAAACTCGCACTTTCCAGGCAGGCACTTGTGCTGCTGAGCTAAATCCCTGGCCTACGTTGTAGTCTTTTTGAGTCAGTACTTTTCATTATTATCCTAAGATCCCTTAATTATCCTAAGATCCCTTTGTCGGTATCCATCATAAAATCTACATCACACCACTAGTCTCACATATGCAATGCAGGGCCTGTCTAACATGATGCCTTAAATATTTAGAGGCATTAGCATGTACTATATACGTAGCAGTTTCTTACACTCTAAGAGTCACTCAGCCGACAGCTTCAACTGTCTACACAAATGTGACATCTGGCATGTAAGCATCAGCGAATGATAAAGCACAAGCCAACACAGATGTAGCTCAGCAAACATTTATATCTGGGGACCAACGAATCACTGAGCTCGGCACTAGATTGGGTAAGATGATAAAGCATTGTGTCTTGACAATGAAAAGAGAATGCACACAGAGGAAAACCCAAAAATGCTAAGTGCCATACTGCAACAGTGAAAAAGTACCTCAGAATTGAGAGGGAAGGCTGTTCAATGATATTACATAAAGTGGCACTTAGGCTTGGCTCAAACATAGGTAGAATTTGTCTACAGAACTCTTCCAACTAGAGGAAAAACAGTAAGTCCTAGCTCCAGACCAAAAACGTCCTCATCCAGAATCCATTCATCACTTTTGCAAATTGTTTCCAAATAAAGTAGCCTTGTTTCTAGTTATAAAAATAATCTAGTCTTTGGTGATTTAGGTCCAAAATTACAGAAAAATCCAAAAATAAAGTAAAAACTCCACCCTGTAGCCCATCCCCTACAAAATAATATACACACTCTTCAAACATCTATGAAAACATACAGGAAACACACACCTTTCCAACACATTCGGGTCGGGAGTTATTGGGTTCACCACAAAGTTAGATGCAGCAAAGTGAGACAGGGAAGGTGTCCGTGCTTCCTTAACTCTAGTGTATAACTATTTGGCACCCACTAATTGCACAGCCAAACTGCTGGCCAAAGTGGTTTTCATCTACTCTTTCACCTCAGCCCACTGGCTGAATGGCTGCTTGTTTATCTAACTCTCACATAGCCAGTCATATTTCCCCCACTGTCAGTCACCCAAAGCCAGACAGTAGACCACACATCCCTATATCTCAGAGTCCACTGACAGTATTCAGACTAGCCAGTTCTAAACTGCTTCCCTGCCCTCCCTGACTTTTCCCACAAAAACAAACAAACAAAAAAAATAAATGTTCTAGCCTAGATGGCTCTGTGTGATATGCCATACTCTTCCTGGGAAATTCAGGTAATAAAAATCTTTCAGCCAGGTGTGGCACACGGTCCTTGAGAGGATGAGGTAGGAGGATTGCACACTTGAGGTCAGTCTGGGCAATTTATTTCAATGGCACAGTCCTCTCTGTAGCAACATCCAGACATCTTCACAAATTAAAATTCTATGGGGACAAAATAAGACAGGAGAAAATACTTCTATAAGCATAGTCCTGAAAGCAAAAGATGACAATAGACAATGATGAAAGATACCAGAAAGTCACCAAATCAATCCACTAATCCATGTCCCTTGTCATGTAGAAGTCTTGGTATAATCAGGGGCCAAGTCCCATGTGCCCCTAGCAGCAGAAGACATCCAGGAATTACAACAAACAATGCTCACAAAACAGTGCTGATAACGAGGACACTGAGAAAAAAGCTAAAGTGTATCCTATGTAGTCAAGTGCAGATTTTAGAAGATAAATGACTTTAAAAGAACTTGCAAGAATTGAGGGTGTAGTTCCTGGGTTCAAACTCCACTAACCCTCCTCAAAAAAAAAAAAAAAAAAAAAAAACCTTTTGCCAAAAATGTTGAGTTTGAGTACTTCAGGAGCATTTCAGTATTCTGAAGAGTTAATTCTCGCTGAATTATTTTCCTCAGTTGTTGGGGGTGAGGTCTACTCTGGAATCAGGCAAAACAGGTCCTGCCTTCAGCTTTGCCTTGAACTCTGTGATACAAGAATCTATTTCCTCTGAGGAAGAAAGAGTGAACCAAGACCATACCTAAGATTCCTTCCAGCTCTGACATCTTATATTTTAAAGCAGACTTGTCATTTTTAATCTATAATGTGAATTCCAATCACACAGTCATTATCACAAATGATAGGCTTGCTTGTGTCTTATAACCTGAAATGTAACAACTTTAGACAGAAGGAAAGGAAAAGGAGGGGAAAAAAAAAAAAAAAAGAACCCAAAGGTCAAACTATTACTTTACTTAAGGAATGTATGTCATGAAGAAACACCAACCTCCCCCACTCAGGATCTTTAGAAATCCTAGTATAAGATGTCCAACAAAAATATTTACAGGCAGAAAACACATGCTTATGACTAATTTTTAAAAGGAGGGGAGGCAGAAGAATGAGGAAGAGAAAGATGAGAGAAGTCCCTTCATTTCCAACATATAATACACAGTAGAGGCACTAAACAGAAAATATTTCTGCAAGGGTTGAACCTCTGCTCCTGCAGGACACAAGCAAGCTTGCAAAGTGGATATGAACAGCTCAAAGGCACAAGGCTTCTGTAAAATAAATACGTCAAAGTAGTGCGGAAAGAACACATTATTGTTCAAGAGTCAGGAAGCTTTGGAGCCCAGCCCAGGAAAACACTCTGTAACCTAGGTGCACCCTTCCAAGTCTCGGTCTGTTTATAAAGGACTCGGAGATAATTCCAGACATGTGCGACTTCATGTCAATCCAACTTTCCTTAGAAAAGACATGTTTAAACACAGAATACTTATAATTTGGAAAGGATCAGTGGAGATTACTTCAATATACATTTCAGTGCTGCTGAATACCAAGAAAGCAGAAGTTCAGGACTACCTCTCTGAGTCAGGTCCCTTTCTCCAGGAAATAAGCACCATGACACAACAGCTTGTCACTCAGCCACGGCAGGCTCATCCATCTGAATTTTTGCTCATTTACCTCAGCTCGTGTTTAATATGGCTTAGGACATCATCATCAAAGCATGAGGGCTAGAAGTGTTTATGTGATGCTAATCTGATGATGGTCAGTTTGCCGTCTGGCTGATTAGAATAAGGGCTGAAAACGGTAGAGAGGGCTGTGGTGAGACAAATGATACATACTTAGGCTAAAACTCATCTAGTTGAAAGAACTTTATGAATTCTTGTCAAATTTTTCCGTGAGATCGCCTTCCTTGGATGATGGAAAAAAGAGAGGAAAGGGCAGCATTAAAGGAAGTCAGAGGGTGAGGGCAGAACAAGACCAGCAAGACCCGAGTTCTGCTCCAGCTACAATTTCATGCTTAATCAGAACCATGAGGGGAGGGGGCAGACAACTAAGAATTAAAATAACACGACTGTTGAGTAAACTTTTCCAGGAGACTGGCCCACTGTGTTCCTTCAGAATTAAGCTGTGCCACTGCCTCAAATGACCACTGTCATCTTATTCACAGGACCACAAGGAGAAGGCATGGGGTTGGAGATCTGAGAGCAAAGCCACCCTGCCATACAATCCAGCTGATTCTCTGAATCCCACCTCAGGTGGGGCTGTCTGATAAAATGCAAGGTATCCAGTAAGATTTTAATTTCAGAAAAATAACAGACTGGTCCCTGACTTACGATGGTTTGACTTACGATTTTTCTACTTTATAATGATGAGAAAATGGACCAACACAATCATTCTGTTTTTCACTTTCTATACAGTATTCAATAAAGTACATAAGTTTTTCAACATTTTCTTATAAAATAGACTTTATCAGAGATAATTTTGCCCAATTGTAGGTCAATGTTAGCATTCCTAAAATGTTCAAAGTAGGCTAGACTCAGCTATGAAGTTAGGTAGGTTGAGTTTATCAGATGCACTTTATCAAATTATAATATTTTCTATTTATAGTGAGTTTACTCAGATATAACTCCATCATAAGTTAAGAAATACCTGCAATTTTTTCTTAGAACAAATATTTCATAAATATTGCATGTGTCATACTGGTATCTAAAAACTCAGTTTATTTGAAATTTAAATTTAATTTAATGTCCTGCATTTTTATTTGCTAAATTTTGCAATCATACTCCACTAATATTTTAATATTTTTGCAAGATATTCTATAGTAAAAGGAAAAATAAATTCTATAGTAAAAGGAAAAATAAATTCTGGACCAAAAAATATGTTGGGTGGGGAAGAATCAATAAGCTGATTTTCTTTTTTAAATTCAACAACAGCGGGAGGAGCAAATGGTTTTCAAAAAAATAAAAAAAAACTGTGTCACTGAATTAAACAACCTCAAAATGGCCCTTGGGCCTGAAAGATATATCTTTTCTTAGTACTATCCTCTGAATATTAAAGTACCCCATTAGAAAGATGAAGATTCACAGTATTTTAAAATTCCATCTTTACAAAGTTTTCTAATACAATTGACTCCACTGTCTGTATTAGATGTGATTTTTGTACTCATTTATAGCGTTCAGTGTCAGTGCTACCACTTTCTACCTAATTACTTCCTGCAGTGACATATACGAAGCATCCCTACATTCTTTCCTAGTATACAGAGAATACCTCTGGGATACCAGCTTTGGAAACAAACTTTGGAAACCCAACTGGATTGTGTAAGAAGGGTGGCTGGTAGAAAGAAAGGGCCTGGTGTTGAGAGATCTCAGGGAAAGCTTGAATCAGAGTCAGGAGGAGGAAGCGAGACTGTTCCCAATGCCTAATCTCCAGTGTGGCTGTGTTATCCCTAGTGATCAGACACACCCAGGCTCTAAACACAGGTCATACATCTGGAGACTTCTATCTCTGTTCCTTGCAGAGATATCCAATGCAGAAGGAGGAGCAGCACTGAAATGTATATTGAAGTAATCTCCACTGATCCTTTCCAAATTACATGCCCAATGCTCCTCCAATGCAAAAGGAGGAGCTTTCTCTTCCCTGGATCACAGAAATGTTAAGAAATATATAATTATTAAAAGATGGAGCCACTAAAAGTAGACATCATGTTATAAAAACAGAGCCATTTACTCAGCAAGAAACAAATTTATTTTAATTGATTGATTAGTTGACTGACAAAGCGCTGGGCAATGGCTATTAATAATGCTTTTTGATCATGCACAATTTTAGCTTAGTGTTCAGATAAAATGCTACTAGCAAAGAGAACAAAGCCTCTCCATTTTATTTTAAAGCATCAATAGGCTTTGACTAAAAGAATAGTATTAGCTCTGAAAATTTATATGGATAGCAGCCATTGTGCTTGTAACTTTACATAAATCAATCATATTCAATGCTCACCAACCTCTATAAATTAAAGAAAAATCCTTACATATTCAATTTGATCTTATAGGAAAAAACAAAGCAGCTACAAACATTGCAATGGAATAACTCAGATTCACTGGAGACTAAACCAAGAGCTCTGCTCTTCACCTGACTGGATTAACAGACATGCACCTTGATTGGCAATGATGCCACAGCAAATAAATGCATGAATTACCAAGGGAACCCACTTATACAGTGGACAGCACTCAGCTTCACAATGAAGCTAGGTCATCTCCCAAGATCTTCCCATGTCTAAACCTATGATCACGTAAACCGAAAATTGCTCAGGGTCAGCTATACAGTTAATTTAATCCTTCCCATACCACTGACTCTTGGAGAGGTTAAGTGGCTTCTTAAGACCTTTCAAATCCACATCCAGAGCCCTACCACTGAAAGACAGCTGTATCTCTGCACAGCAATATTGCAAGATGGAAGACATAAACATAAGCCACGTGGGCTGCAAACCTAACTACAATGCACTATTAACTCAGGATTTTCAATTTGACTCACACCTATCAATAAAAAAGGAAATAGCTCAAAACTTGGACTTAGTAGTTGGGTATCATGAGTTAGTCAGTAGCACTGATACTAGCAGGCAAGCCTAGCTTATGCCCAGCACCCGTGAACATACAAGGAGGCTTCTACTCTCCCCAACCCGAGACGTAACCTGATGCTGTGAAGAGCAAAGTTTTATGATGTCAATGTTCAGCAGTTGTTAAAATGAGTGGTAAAATAATTTGTGGGTCATGAAACTGACTGAGTGACCAGCATTTTATGAAAATTAAATGGAAACTCAGAACTCTAGCAGTAATTGTTAAGTTTGCAACTTGCAAGCAACTTGCAAACTCTGTTACATTTGTGTGTGTGTGTGTGTGTGTGCGCGCGCGCGAGCATATTTGTGTATCACTAGTTGGGATGTAAACTGTAATTTCTTACTGGAGCCATGTTTTAGAAAGCTTAGAAAATATTATCTTTGGCTCAGTAATAAACTCCATTTTGGATAAACACAATGAGGACCGTGACCCAAGGAAAGGCAAACAAAAATGAATAAAAATAAATAGTCCCTTCAAAGGACTGACTGCATAGCTTACAACCTTGACCCCAACCCTCTTATTCTCAGCTTGACATAACACATCTGAGAAAACTACTGCAAACACTGTAAGATTTCAAATTTGGGTATCTGAAAGGCACACACCAGTAAAACAAGTAACGTCTAGTTTTAAAAGACAGGAAGTCCCCAAACCATAAAGACACTATGAGAATAAAAATGTTTCTACCACTATGTTTAAAAGCCTAGCCCAGTGCTCAGGCTATATATACTTCAAGTGTGAGGCAAGTCCCTGGAAGACCACAGAGAAAGGGTGTCCAGCAGAACCTGCCTAACCGTGAGAAGACAGAATAGGATCATTTCCTTTCCAACTCACGACTGCATGCTTGCAAGGCAGTTTATGCCACTGAGCTAAGTCCCCAGACAGATCATTTCCTTTTAAAAGACTAATACATTGGGCTGGGGATTTAGCTTAGCGGCATAAGTGCCTGCCTTGTAAGCGCACAGTGGTGAGTTCAATCCCCAGTACCAAAAAAAAAAAAAAAAAAAAAAAAAGACTAATACATTCACCCAAACCATCTTTCTAATCTACTAAATGTTTGCTTTTGGATATGTAGAACAAGTATTTTTAAAGAGAAAGAGGAGAGCTAATGCATACACCTTGCATCTTCTCCAATCCTATAATTTTATCTACATAACAACATTAACCATCTTCATAGTCCCTAATTCATTTGTGGAACAAATAAAATTGAGCACCTACTAGGTTATCACCACACTGCATCAGTCATGTAAGGTAAGATGGTTCCATCTGATCTGTTTTTAACCTACATAATCAAGGAGTTAGAAAGATAGAATATAAAATAGTCCTAAAGTAAAAGTATCACAAATAGTCAAAATGTCTTGTTGAGACACAATGCTACTTACTTAAGAACATCAGACAAGTATCAAAAATAGAAAATAAGAAGTAATAGCAAAAATGTGCAGGAACCAGAACTCTTGTACTCTACTGGAGGGATGATAAGATAGCGTGGCAGTTTCGCAAAACTTTAAAATTAAATTAGTAAAAATTAAATAAATTAAAATGATATTATTATCATTTTAAAATTAAATGATTCAACAATTCCTCTTCTGGGTATATATAAGAAGCAGGGTCTCAAAGAGATATTTGCAAATCCATGTTTATTACAGTGTTATTCACAATAGCCAAAAGGTAGCAGCAGTTCAAGACCCCATAAACAGATGAACAATCAAAGCCAAATGTGGCATAGGTATAAAAAGAAATACTATCTAGCCTTGAAGAAGGAAGAAATACTGAGTTATACTAAACATGATTAGACTTAGAACATTTTGCTAAATTAAATAAGCCAGCCAAAAAGACAACTATTGTATGTGTTAATTTACTCAAAGCACCTGGAGTAGTCAAATTTATAGCAACAGAAAATAGGATTGTGGTTGCAAGGGAGTCGGATGGGGGGAAATAGACACTTGTTTAATGGACGTGGAGTTTCAGGTTTACAGAGTACAAAGCTTTCTGGAGACTGGACATACAACAATCTGAATATACTTTGCCCTGCTGAACAGCATTAATACTACTGAGCTATGAACAGTGAAAATGGTAAATTTTATGTATGTTTTACCCAAATGAAATAAATAAATAAGCACAGAATCCTTTTCGGCGGCTCTGTGGAAGCTGAACCCCAGGCCTCTCAGCACCCGCACTTCCCCTATTGAAGGCCCATCCGGGAAGCTCTGGCCCTTTAATTCATTGTCAAAACCATTTCCTTAAAAGGCAGAACTGGGCTGTTGCATTTGCGTTCTTTTTTTCCCTTTTTCAAAAAACTGGTGAAGATACAAAAGTTGTAGGGACTGTACAAACGTAGACCATTTTTCCCTTGCATTTATGAATTTACTTTTTAAAAATTTCATCCTGAAGTTGTTTTTCTCCCCCTTGAACATACAGAATATTGTCCATTCAAATGCAAAAACTTCTATAAATCTCCAAGTGGCTCCCTCCCACCCAGACAGCAGGTTCCTGTGCAGCCTATTTTTACACCAACTGCACGCTGAGTGGGGGCGGGTGAGGCCGACACCCAGCTGCAGGAGGCCCAGAGGAAACTGTCCCAGTGCAGCGCTACAGAAATAATGGATTTTTTTTTTTTGCATATAAAGAAACAATGATATTTCTAGAACTTCTGGAGGAAAGAATACACTGTGGATTGATTTGCACTGTAAGTGCCTTGGAACTGGCATTTAAGCTCTTCGGTCATCTTACTAACTTTACGGTTCTCCACCAACACACTGACACACAGCCACTGGTTTTGTGATAGACCAACTCTAAAAATTTCAAGAAACTTTATGATCTACCTACGCCTACAAATTTGGGAGGAACCAGGCAGGACAGAAGACTTTCTCTGCATGGTGTGATCCTCGTTATTGGTGACAGGTGTTCTGCTTCTAAAGCATCACGAATGCTACATTAGCAAACACAGTACCAAATTTTTGCTCTTGGAGAAATCTGGGGACAAATTCCTGCGAGTGGCTGCGCAAAACATTTTCAATAGTTGATCAACACATGACTCTGTTTTAAGTGTGTTTCTGTTTTTAAAATTATCCTTTTGATACATTGTTACTTCAATAGCACTGGACTTTTTGGGGAATAGCTGTATCTCTTGTGTTTGGAAAAAGCTTTCTAAGGCACATATTTTTCTCTAGAAGGCACGACTTGGCCCTCTTCCCTTCAGGAACATAAGACAATACAAGAGCTCCAAGGGTCAGGATCATTTGGAACAGAGAAATCACCAATTAGCACAAAAAAATGCAACAGCCCCCCCCACCGCCAAAAAAGACATATGGTACTAAATAAATATTGTAATTCGACTTGGGTAAGTATGTGCACCTGGAACTACTCAAATGTTTTGTTGTTTCGTGTGCATCCATCAATCATCACAACAGTACCTCTAAGTATTGATTTGAAGATTACAAATAAATGTTATCAAGTAGGCACATTCACAAATACAAAAACTTTGAATAGCCAGGCACTTTGGCATTCATCTATAATCCACTCAGAAGGCTGAGGCAGGAGTATCACGTGTCCAGCCCAACCTGGTCAACTTAGCAAGATCCTGTTTTAAAATAATTAAAAATTAATTTTTTTAAAAAAATTAACAGTCTGGGGATATAGTTCACCACTCTCCTGGGTTCAATATCCAGTACTGAAAAGAAAAGAACCCTTAGAAAATGAAGATCAACCACATTAACCAACTTCAAATCTTCCTAGATCTAAATGTATACTCATAAGTATGAAGACTATACAAATCTATCAATAGTGACCCTTCTACAAGCTCTTTGGACAATTCAGATTTTCTGAGCTACATACACTGTACACTAGTTGAAGTGTAGTTTAGGGGGCATGGTGAAAATGTTCCACTCAGCCCCCTAAATTCACTAGGTGAAGTAGAGAGCGAACAGTCAGTCAACTGCTATGGACTTAGTAGTGGTTCCTGGCATTTATGTCTGGTCTACTTGAGTCTGATCCAATCACAAGCTGCTCCTCTACCTAGGATGGGATTTCCCACAGACTGTAGCAGGCATTTCCTCAAAAGTCTATTCATGCCTTCGAAGTCTCATCTGAATGTAACTTTGATTGAGAACTCACCGGCATTGTTTCATATTCTAACAACACCTCTGTTCCAAATCTCTCTCTCTCTCTCTCTGTCTATATATATATATATATATATATATATATATATATACATTTTTAAGATAAAATTGAAGATCTAGAAAATGCTCATTTTCCTCAATTTGCTATTCATAGCAGCATTAAGTGTTTTACATCATAAAACCTGAAAGATATGACAGATACATTGCAACTAATACAGAACCTCTGCAAAACAGTGCATGACTTTTCACCTCCGTGGAGAAGCAAAGACATGTCGATTCACCATCACTATCACACTGTACCAGACTCCGCTGCCTGCAGGAGGTATGGCATACTCAGGGTCACAGGACCAAGTGCCCTGGGAGTTCATCAGGATGACAGGGTGTTTTCAGTGCTGCATGAAAAGTTCAAAACACAGCCTAACACTTTTGTTATGGAAGAGAGCAGCATTCAAGCTGTGTTCCTAGGGAAGGAGCCATTTTGGATTATGTCACCAGCACCATAACCACTCAACTCAGCCCCTTCCCCTTTCCTGTTACCCTAAAATAGGAGACACTGGTCTCAAAAAATGCTTTTCTTTTTTCTTTTTTTTTTGCCTTTTTTGAGAAAGGATCTCTCTATGCAGTTCAGGCTGGCCTTGCTTGAGCTCACTTTGTAACCCAGGCTGCTCTCAAACTTGCAAGGATCATCCTGCCTGAGCCTCCTAAGAGCTGAGATTACAGGCGTGCACCACCATGCCAGGCTTGCAAAAACTGCTTTTTACAAGTCTAAAAACATTAGGGCTGGGGATTTAGCTCAGCGGCATAAGTGCCTGCCTTGGAAGCACGCGGTCATGAGTTTGACCCCCAGTACCAAAAAAACAAACAAAAAAACTGGTTACTCTTCTTAAAAAGCTTTTTGACCTTACAACTATAAAAAGCTTTTAACTTTTCATTGAAACTATTATTACTAGACTTAATCCTAAGATACATTTGCCTAACTTCAACATCTTTTTTCTACACAGACTATTCAAAGAAAAAATTCTGGAGCATTCTTTGGATTGCATGCGGCCAATTTCACCCTGGCCCAGTCGCCAGCAAAATTCAGTGTCTGAGCCCACTGGTGAGTGACCAGGGCCTTTCCTGTTTCTTTGCTTGCTTGTTTTTGTTCTCTTCACTCTATTCCTGTCAGGTGCAAACACTCCAGAATTGTGCAATTATGACATGGGGACTCACACTTAGAACCTGTCTTCTGTTCTGCGTTCAGAATTTAGAACTGAGTCTAAAATCACCTTTACAACAAAAGAGTAGGTGCAAGTTCAAAGTGCAGATGTGGTCTCGGTCCCAGCTGGAAATGCTCTGGGCAAACAGATGTCCATAAACCCCGAAGAGCTACAAAGGTTGGTTTAGATCCAGTGTGAAACCTAAATGAAAATGCTGACATAACACAAAATAGTACTGCAGTTGCTTTCCTATCCCATCTGAGTGTGCAATATAGGAAGAAACCAATGGAAAAGAATTTAAAATTGCTATGGAGCCACAGCAGGAGTGGCATGTCAGCGGCAAGGCAGTTGGCATGTCACGCGGCTCAGGCAGCCTCACGCGAAGCACCATCAAGAAGCTGCTGCTTCTTCTAAGGGCTGGCTCCAGGCCCCAGGCATCCTCGCATTTCTCCGAAGAGAGAGAATGCATGACCCACTGCTGCATTCATTCCAGCTGCCACAGCGGGTATGCTTCCGGATGGCGTTCAGGAGATGCAAAAACAAAACCATAAACGACAAGAACTGGTGGGAAATTAAACCTGAAGTGACCAGGGTAGAGAGCAAACCTAAGAAGAATCATCAGGAGGATGGTAATTAAATAAAAGCTAAAAAAGCCAGCGTAAGGCAGGAGAAAAGCCAGCATGTGAAAAGGATGTGGCACCAGTAACGCCAAAAATAGGGTGGATGTGGTGTCAGTGATATCTATGTATTTATGAGACTTTCTTTATAGACATGCAGTTGCATAAACTAGAGTTGATCGGCATTTTTACGTGTTATTGTTATAGTTACAAAATCTCATTACAAATTTTACTCGCCACAGCAAGGTGTCTTTCCTCTCCAAAAGGCGCTAACTGTGCATTTGAAATCGGGATCCATTTTCTTTTTCATGTTTTGCAGCCAGGTACTGTAATTTCATTCGCCAAAGCTAAAAGAAGCAGTCACTTATGAAGTCGTATGCACCGATTCAGCCCAGTCTACTTGAGAAAACTGAAATGTGAAAGTCTATAAAATTGCAGCTGAAAGTCATCTGTCCCTCCATCAAACCCCTGGCATGTGGCCCTGAGCATTCTCTGTCTCCAGGAGACAGAAGGACTGGTACAGGCAGTAGTGACTAGAGGCCAGTCTCTGCTCCTCCAGACAGACTAAAGTTGCATTTATCATGGTGCAAGAATTCCTTCCCTGAATTTTTCTTTGAGGCAACAGCTTCATCAGAAAACAATGATCCCACATCTGTCCACATCTGTCCTACAATGATTTTCACACACACACACACACACACACACACACACACACAAAATCAGCAAAAAATGTCTTGAACAATTTGCTATTAGCCTGGAAATTTACTGTAGTTTGTTTCGGTTAGTTGTTAACTATACACATTTTTCTTTTGCCATTAAAGAGGGACACAGTGCCAAAACAGATTATAAGTAATAGAAATTTTTAAAAAAGAATAACTGGACTTCTTTCCAGACTGTACAGGATTAAATCCCAACTTCTCCACTTAATATGATCTTAGGCAAGTTATTTAGCATCCCTCTGCTTCAGCGAGGATAATAATGTTCACCATGTCACAGAGCTAAGTCAATAGGTCAACCTAATATATAAAAGTATTTAAAATTATTCTTATCCCATGGCAAATGCTATATGAAAGTTAGCCATTTTTTATCATTACTATTTAAAAGGCGTTGTTATCCCAAATCCTATACTATTTAAAGTTATAATGGTTAATCCGTAATACCTTTACACTATACCATATACAGTTAAAATCCTCTTTTAGAAAAAAAAATGATACATGATAAAAATATATAATTGGGAAAAAGACCCAGTATTTCTTCAATACCATTATTTGGGGACTAACTTAACCAAAGCTACCACAGTAAATCACTATAAAATCAGATATGGATGAGTTTAAAATTCATAAAAGCGGAAGTTGTCAGAGACTGGGTATCTCCTTGGCATGACGAATGATAGCACTGACTAGCCATCAGAAGGATGGACTCCCCTACATCAACACGTGGGCAAGCAGCAACCAGACTAATGAACAAATGCACTGGCCTGCTCGCCAGCGTACTAGACAGCTACTCCAAGCAACCCACTGAACACATGTACTCAGTATCACCTCACCGACCTGAGACTATGATTTACTAAAACCCCGGTGATGGATCATGACAGTCACTTCGGTTCTCAGGGCTCTAAAATCCAGGGCCACTGCAGAGGCTTTCCGACTTCTGACACTGAGCCTCTCATTTCTTTTTTTTTTTTTTTTGGTACCGGGGATCGAACTCATGACCTCGCGCTTGCCAGGCAGGCGCTTAAGCCACTGAGCTAAATCCTCGGCTAGCCTCTCATTTCTCAAACTGTGGTATTTTCCTTGCTGAAGTGAACTGGAAACTACAGTTTTTAGAGTAGGAAAAGTACTACAACAACAACAACAAAAACATGAAATAACCTCCAATCCCCTGGCGTTTTTTATTTATTCAAAATACCACTATTGGTTCAAATGCTCTTGCCTGTCCACCAGGGTTCCTATCTTACGGTCCAGGGGCCTGATCACATGGCTTTCTGAGACTCCTAGAGCTTCAAGAACTCTAAGCAAGTTTGCCGGGCTAAGAGGCCTCCAAATTCATGACCTTGTTATAATTATGTGTAGGAACCAGGAGAGGTGCAAGCTTAGCGCTCCAGCTGAATAAATGGGACTGAAAAGTGAATGCTGAAAGCTGCCCTTCCTCTTTATAAACTGCACACTCAGAATCACACTTTTTCTCCAAGTTCAGGCATCCATTCCATTGTGCCTTTCCATAAAGGGAATCACAATGAAGTCTGGCTGGAATAATCTTCATTCCGACAAATTATAGACATTAAGGAAGGTTTATCCTTACAACTGAAGAAAGGAAATAATTCATTATGAAAATGACTCATACACATGCATGCCTATCGAGGGCCCCTAAAATAAATATTTTTATATGAAAGCTGTGTTTTTATACTCTAAAATTATTTCCAGCATCTGGCACTGTGCCAAGGCATTTCAGTAACTTTGCCATTTATAGCAAAGTTTAGGCTAAGTTATTTGCACGGCAAACAGAAAAGTGCACTTGCTGAACATTTGAAGGCCACAGAGCAAAATCAGAATGTCCATGCAAGAAGAGGCCACGTCGAACCACAATAATGAGCTCTGTGAAAGTGAAACTGAGCCTACAAGTTTGCAGGGGTGTTCAGCTGGCAGGGAACTTACCAGAAAAAACAAAGACAAAAATTGCCACAGGCAACAGGAAATTAAGTTCAAAGGAGACACGCTCAACTCCTAAAAAGGGAGTCTAAAAGATAAAATAAAAGGACCTTCACTGATATATAGACCTATCTTTCCACTTCCTTTGAGAAAATAAGAAGCCTAGAAGTGAGAGAAAGTAGCTAAACTAGAAACAAGAGGGAAGATACATCCATGCAGTATGTTAGACATCTACCTACAAGCACAGACAGTTCAGTTGTGTACTCCCAAAATTCCCTTCCCTGCTCGAGTTAAGACAACATGTTAAATAGAAATAAATTAGCATGCTGCTAACATTAAATTCTGTTGGGCTTCAAGAAGTTACAGGCTTCAAGAAGTTACAAAAAAATTAATGCTATTCTTACTGTTCACAGGCTGGTAAAGGAGACAGAAAAGCACACTAGACAGTTGCCATAATGTGAGAAAATGCCCTGCTAGTGCCACACATTCATAGTCATGTAAAACCAAAGAGCCAAGAAGTGAGAAGAGAGAGTATGGGACTTGGTCGACATTTAGTTTAGGTTCATGAAAATAAGAAGTATGCAAGTATTACCTTTCTATAACATAATTACTCTTCTCCACTATTCTCAATATTAACAAAGGTCTGGATTTTAATGCAAATCACTGAGAAAAGGCAACATGGAGCCAGGTGTGGCAGCACACACCCCTAATCCCAGCACTCAGGAAGCAGAGGCAGGAGGAGTTCAAGAGCAGCCTGGCTACACAGCAAAACTCTGCCAAGAAAGAAAGAAAAAAAGGAAGAAAGGAGGAAGGAAGGAAGGAAGGAAGGGAGGGAGAGAGAGAGAGAAAGAAGAAAGAAAGAAGACAGAAAGAAAGAGAAAGAAAGAAAAAGTCGACACTGAGTGTTTCTTAATCTCTTCCACAATATCTTCCCCCAAAAAATGATTAAAAGAAAAAATAACTTCCAAACTTTTACTGTATTTCCTGTTCACAGGAAATAAAAGGAAAATAGAAAACTAGATAGAAAACAATCAGAAGTATCCTCAGCACGGGCCTGGTCTCTTTAAAAAGTCAGTATCATATAAGAAATGTCAGAGTACAATGAAGTAGGACAGATTTCAGGGTAGGAAGAAGCATCGCAGTGCATGAACACTGACAGAGAAAAAATAAATGACATCAATGACGATTTGAAGACAACCAGAGAAATTTGAATACGGACTGGATATTAGACATCATAAGGAAATTATTAATTTTTAAAATTTTAAAATGCTATTGTGGTTATGTAGGAGTGTGCTCTTGTTTGTAGAAAACTGTTCAAGAATTTAGGGCTAAGCATCATAATGTTTGCTTACTCCAATTGTTCAGCAAAAAATTATATACACACATTCACATATACAAATAAATACAGCAAATGCAGCCTAACATTAACAATGAATAGATTTAAGTGGAAGATTTAGAGATGTGTAATATACTATTCAATTTTTCTACGTTTGAATTTTTTTAATAATTAAAAGCTGTGGGCAAGCGGAAAATGCTACCAAGATTTTAAACATGTCAAAAGGAAGTAAGTACATCTATAAGTAAATTTAAATGAGTGAACAAGGAAAGTCACGTATCATTTGTCATGTAACCAGCAAAGACATCTAATCGAACTAATAGATTACTTATTTATCTCTGAAAATTGCTACCACTTTCACTATCTCAGATCTGTGGAGGTTTTCTACTATACTCTATCCTAGACTTACTATGCAAATAAAAAAACATTTTATGACTTCAGATGGTAACAAAACTGTATGGTTGGGTTTTCACGCTTTAGTGCACAGCATGTTGTAAACATAAGTGAGTCCAAGATAAGTTAGCCAGGAGAGATCAAATAACTCTCTAGTTCTAGCTGAGACACATGACTGGATTTACCCATTAGGCAGAAATACAGCCTAGGGTTCGCACTGTCTTCTTTCTTACATTAAATTATACGTAAATATACCCATAACACTAGCAGCCATAGCCCCACAATGTCCTACCTACTCTGAAGTACCAAAATGAAACAGAAAAAGAAAATCCTAAGAGTAATTTCAGCAACTGAGATGAGGGAACAAAGCAATTAGTAATTTCATACATTCTGTATAATAATGTAAGTGAAATACTATTTTCATTGTTTCTCAAAGTTCCTCAAACTCATTCTCAAATTATCATTGAAGGCTGCAACACTCCAATGTTAACAATAAAGCTGTTTTGTATCTACTCCACCAACAAAATAAGCAGCATTAATGAAGTCCATCTCCAAAGGTTTATTATAAAACAACAGTAAGAACAATAAGCTATTCTGAAATTTGTCTCTAATTCCTAACTGATCGTACTGGCGTAGGAAAGATTTTACTGGAGATTCATTCATCAATCTGGGGCAACTAATTTGCCTTGAGTCAAACACTTCATCTTAAGCATGCACAATATGGTCCAACAACCTTACTAATTTTCTTCCGTTACTTCTAAAATATCTCTCACATACTGCAAGGTTATAAGAGGTGTCTTGAAATAAAGTCCAATCTACCTTACTTCATCAGTGCCAAAAGATCAATTTCTCAAATCTCAACATTTTCTCACTTAGTATTCATTACTGTCACATATTCTATTTGTAATACAACTTGTCAGGCTCTTGTAAAAAGCACAGAATGAAGTAATGGAAAGACAGTGTTTTCTTTCAAGAAATTTGTTGTTTCATTGTCAGAGTCAAGAGTAAAGTCGGTGCCTAAGGATGCCCCTCTCAAGTCTAGAATCAGGGACGTAGAGACAAACACAAAAGGCTTTACCTCGAGCACACAGTGCCCTAAGAGAGCCATCGTTACCACTCAAGCAGCTTGTATCGGTACAGAACTGTTTGCATTAGTGTCTCTTACAATACCTGTCACGAGCTGTCTGATCCACACAATCTCTCACGGGTCTGAACTAGAAGCCATCGCTAAGGTCAGTTAATGGCCAATCGAGACCCAATGGGATTCACTGTCTCCTCTGACAAAACCAACACCAAATCCAGGCGAAATGAACCACATGTATCCACAATGTCTAACAATCCTTTCTGCTTGAAGAGATCCATGCTTGGAAAGATGCAAAGAACCAGAAAATCCGAACATGCCAAGGAAGTACAGCACCACATCCCAGGATGCGATCCTGAGGGCGTGATCCCCACACTCACTGTTGCACCTCAGTTTAACTCTGTAAAGCAGGGAAGGAACTCAACACGTTCACTAAGCGAGAAAACAACTGATGCGGCCTTCAGCCGTGCCCCCGCTGTTCTCTGCAGCCAAGCACATGTGACAGGCAGCTTGATACCGTATGTGGGCCTTCCGCAAGACCTACCCTGGCAACAGTAGAGTGTTTGGTGTTTATGTTTTGTTTTTATTTGGCTTTTTGTTTGTTTGGTCCTGGGGATTGAATCACAGGTCTTCACACTGAGCAGCATCCCCAGGACATTTTTGTATTTTTAATTTTAAGACAGGCTCTCAATAAGTTGCCCAGACTGGGCTCAAATTTGCGTTCCTCCTGCTTCAGCCTCCCAGAGCGCTAGGATTACAGGTAGGCACCACCACACTCAAAAAGTACAGCACTGAATCTGGCAACATGTACCATCTCTGTAGCCATGCTCACTGGTCTCCCTCCCTGTCTGTTGTCCTTTTTTGCTCTGTCTCTCTCTTTTTACAATCATTGTGTCCCCTATGAGTCAGGCTTTGTCGAGATGTTTACCTGGCAATAAACATGTTCCACAGCTGTGTTCCTGGTGTGAGGGCCAGGCAAAAGAATGCATGCGGTTCTTAAGGAGTTAAAAACTCAAAATAGAAAGTGGAAAACCGCTTTAAAGGGCAAGTTTTCCCCCCATTACTGGCCTCCTTCATGACTGAAAATTGGGACATAACAGAGAAAATGCTAAAAACGGACACCTGCGAGGCACAACCAAATCTAAATGTATGGTTTTGATTTTTAAAGGAACAAAAAATTTACAAAGACACCAGAGTCTTTGTGGTTTGTTCCTTCAGCTGGAAAGGATTTCATAGTATTGCAATTATATTTATTATACTGATGTCCTAGGAAAGAAAAAATGTTCACTCTTATCCCTAGTAAATCCAGATACATATAGAAAAATGTAGCCCAGAGTAAAAACTACTTGAGTGGACAATACACATTTAGGATCATTAACTTTAGATCACACTCATTTCTGCAAAACTGGTGCAAGTTATGGAAAGGCTAAAGGCCTTCTTAGAATAGCGAAAAGATAAGTTAGGAAGTTTTTAAAATATCTTAACAACCAGATAGGTCAGAAATTCTACAGTTATTCCTACTCATTACCAAAACCATATTAATCACGATAGAAAGACATCTGCTCATTTTTAAATGTGGAAATGTTTCCAGTTACCTATGAAAAATGCAGTTTTCTTAAATAACTACTTCTTCTCAATGTCACTATTACCTCATAAATTTCCCTTTACTTTTCAGTAGTGAAGCAAAGAGAAAATTCTCTGCTCTTTCATTACTTAGTTCTATGGAAGCAGTTTGAGGAAAGAACTCTTACAGCTGACCAAAATATACTTCTCCATCAGTCCCCACAAATTCCATCCATACTTCACGTATAGCTTCATCTCAGGAAGATCCACTTTTTCTCATAACAAGAGGTGCTTTATAAAACATTGCTAATGGATTCCATGTGGGTTTTGGCTATAAAATTGTCACAGATTCAAACAGCACGTTAAAATTAAGAAATAAAAAAAACTATTAAATTCAGAGCACTTAAAAAAAAAATCAAAGGGACAAAGCCTTAAGGGACAAAATCACATGAAGGTACAGTTAAAAGGTCCAGCAAGAGAAACAAAGCACAGGGAGTACCACACTCAGATGGCAGCTGAGGGGCCTCTGCCTCGTTGTGGGAAAACAGAGATGGAACACATCTTCAGGACATCAGCAGCACAAGTTACACTACCCAGACCCAGGGCTGCAGACCTTCTTGCGTTGTGACAGCTAACTCTGGTGTCTGTAAGCAATGCTCTTCAAACGTCAGTGCACACACATGTCACTTGTGGTCTTGTTAAAAATATACTTTAGCTGTTGAGATCTCAGGCAAGTTTTGAGCTTCTGCATTTGTTTTCAGTGCCCAGGTGATGCCAGAGCTAGCCCAGGCACCACACCCGGTGTAATGTGCTCTTAAATCCCACATGAAAAACTAGGATTCACATAGCACACTATGAGAAGCAATGAGGCTCAAGTGGAAGCACTTCAGGTTTTTTGGAAGAAAGCTATCACATTAAAAATATATATATACCACCACTCAAATGCTTAATGTGTCTTAATTACTGAATGTCTCTGAGTATAAATCCCATTGCCCAGAATTTCAGAATTATAGACTCTTTGGCTAAAGTAATAAAAATATTAATTTTAGCCAGGCGTAGTGACACAGGGCTGTAATCTCAGCTATTTGGGAGAATAAGGCAAGAGGATCAAAGCTCAAGACCAGTCTAGGAAACTTAATGACCTCTTATCTCAAAATAAAATATAAAATGGGATGGGGATATAGCTGGAGTGAATCCCTAGCATAAAGAGTAAGGGGAGACAGAGACAGAGATTACTTTTTACAAACAATTGTAATGTTTTTTCAACTTTATGTGGTCTTTCTCATAGCTAAAATAAATTTCTAATTAAAGGCATGTGTATCTCCTGAGTTACTGGAAAACAGTGACCATAGTTTCCATAATATTTTTTTCTCTTCTAAGCTAAATATCCTGTTCCTTGAACCACTCTTAGATTAGTAAGATTTGATTTATTTCACTATATTTGTTGTTTTATTCAGAAAATCCTTACATTGGTCCACCTGCATCACTCTTCTAGTTACTCTTAAAAAGTCACAAAATGCTAACGAACAGAAACATAATAGCAACAGTTAGGATTTACTGAATGTATGCTGTCTGTCAACCTTTGTGCTTTGGTTGGACTTTCTCACTTAACTGTTTCACCATCCCCTGTCGCCCCCATTTTACAAAACTGAGAAGCAGAGCCCAGAAAGATTAAAAGATTTCGCCCAAGGTCACACACTAGCAAATGACCTGTGCAGGATCTGTATAAAAATGAGGTTTACAACCTTAACCACTGCTCATACCACCTCTAACACATACCTAAAAAAATTCTTTTCTATCAATATAAATGTGTTATGTAGAAATAAGTTTTCCTGATTTCAAGAAGTTTAAAATGTAGCTGGCTAGAGGAAGCAAAGTTCCTTAGGTGAAATATTCTCCAATAATACAAAAACAAATAAATTATGTTCAAAACCTTAAAGGAAAAAATGACAAAATTTAAAGGAGTCCAATTTATAGGGCATTAAATCACAAACATTTATTCCAATAAATAGAAGAGAAACCTAGGGGACTTAGTTACTCCCAAGACTTACAATCTAAACACTAGCTATCCCTCCAGAAGTTAAGCAATGACATTAGGACAGAAGGCCAGGAATCTCATGCCTCATTCTGGAGCTGTGTTATCATGAAGTGGCTTCACAATTAGGAGGTTTCTAGGAGAGAAAGCAGAAGAGTAAGTGTGCTTCAAAAGGAGGCAAAATTATTCTATCCAATACTCAACCAAGAGCTCCAGTACAGGGTAGAGATCAGACTTAATAGATCTGGGAAGCTGTCTTGGTGCAATGAATTTCACTTTCTTCACTGTGGCCAGTATTCCTACTGCTTATGTCCTTTAGCACTCCAAAACAAACAGAATATTAGTACTCAGCATTCCTGATCACACATGGGCATGAGCTGACAACAAATTTCAGCAGGAACTTTCAAGAAAGGGAAACCTAGAATTGACTTATCCTGCTGTCAAAATTAAATATGCAATGTCAAACTGATAAACCTAAGAAGATCTTCAGTTCTATAAGATCAAGCACTCTTTGGAAGCTCTGTTGCAGAACATTCCTTGAGACTACAGTATGCAGGAACTAAATGGTTTCTGGCATTGATCAAAGGGGATTTCCTAGGAACACATTTTTGAGAAATGTATTAAGATCCTAGCTCCACCCTCCATCTGGCTAAATAGAACTGTTACGTGATTCCTTACTAAGCAAAACTTTGAGGTATGTGATGTTATTAGAAGTTGGGGTCAGAACCTTTGTTCCTGAGTCAATCACTATGTGACATGCATGGTAGCACTTACTATCTATTTCCCTCAACCAGCAACATATTCATCCCCTTTAAGACAACCAAAGGACCTCAAAAGCAGCGGGGAGGGTCTCACTGAGTACCACCACTGAAAAGATAAAATCAACAAATATATATACATGGAGAGGGAAGGAAGGAGGAAGGAAGGTGGGGGGGAAGGAAAGAAAGAGGGAGAGAGACAGAATAGTTGCTTTCCTGTTGGTGGGAAAGCCTGGCAACAAAGGTCCTTTGTATCTTACAGTGATGATGCATTCAGAGTTCTAAAACTGTCAAAATCCTATGAAATAAGCAGCTTTTAGCTAAACCCTGTATTTTCTTCAAATAATGATTTAAGAATTATTTTGGATTATACAAAGGAAAGGTAATCAATTAGAGAATGAAGAGAGAAGAAAAAAAACACTCAAGAACATGTGCTGGCTAAGGTGGAAATACCAAAGGAGACAGGGAAACTAACCTAAAGGCCCAACCCACCTTTGGCTGTGATTTTTTGCCTGTCTTTTCTCCATATGGTGCTAACGGTTAAGGACATCAACGAGTGAATCCCATTGGGTTCAATCCCTGGAAAAGCCACTTGTCAAATGAAAATGTACTTGGCCCCGCTTGTGCTTCCACTTTTGTGTATCTAACAAGGCCATGATATGATGGCCCCTTGCCTCACAGAATCCTTATGAGATTCAGATGAAACAATAAAGCTAACATGTTTGAAGCTACGCCTTTTACATGGTACATATCAGTGGACAGCCATAGTCCGACTGCCCCTCTCTTTCAGTTCCCACACCCAAATCCCCCGGGCCACATTTCTTTCATTTCAACTCTCAGTTCTTTTTTGTTGTGTTGCTGTTTCACTTTCATTTCTGTCTGACCTTCCCACCTGGACTCCCTTTACCGGGCACAGTCAACTTTGGGGTCCATTTGTACACAGAGCTGGAGGGCTAGAGTGAGAGTCAGGAGACAACAACCTTCCTGCTGCTTGGGCTTAGCAAGGCAGTGAAAGAAACAGGAGACTGACAGAGCCAGCAAAGCCCCCATTTGCAAGGTCCAAATGTCACAATGGCAAAGGCACATGGACAGTAACAGAGGTATTAGGTTTTTCTGAATTTTATTAACCAGAGCAATGCTGGATCTGTTGTGGAAGCCATGTAGAAGCTCACCTAGTGATACGGCACACTTTAATAACCAAACTGTCATTAAAATATGCCCACTACTAAATAATAAGACTAATAATAGGGCCTTGGCGTTAACCATGGTGCATAAACTTCCCTTCCCAGGGCTTCATATGCCAGTGTTGAAAAGTTCAAAATTTCTCGCACTTCTCCTTTGGATGCTGCTCATCTTTGTTCCAAAAGCTCTGCCCCTTTTGGTATCACTATACTGCATTTCACCGTTTCCATCTTAGTAAGAAATGTCTTAGGTGACAGTAGATTTCTCCTCTATGTTCATGCGAATTGGCCCACATATGACACAATTAAGAACGCAAAACAGGAAGAGACTGAAAAAGGAGTTTTAGTCTCATGAAAGAGTTCATTATACAAGTCCTGCTGCAAAATATTAATTAACAGTTGCCCTGCTAATCTTTCAGATTTGTTCCAGGTCAAATATTAAACACCTCCAGCATCAACTTTTTTTTTTTTTTTGGTACCAGGAATCAAATTCATGACCTCATGCTTGCCAGGCAGGCACTGTGCCACTAAGCTATATTCCCGGTCCTCCAGCACCAATATTAATGTATTGGGAGCAAAAAGTAATGTGCACTGCCGTAAATGTTGGCATCACAAGATGACATGGTTCCCTTATGTTCCTTAGCAAGCTTGCTGTTGTTCTGGGTAGGACACACTGATAGCAAACTACACTTGGGAATGATTTGACATCCACAATACAACAACCCAGGATTCTGGGAAGAACATAGTAAGTAAAGGGTTCTGAAAGAAAAAGTAATAGTAGAAAGCTTTTTTTTACAGGTGTTTCAATTAGTTTTAAAGCTCCTCTATTAAAAATGGCAATATAAAGTTTTTTCAGAGATATGTTATTATGAAAGAGAATAATTTGTATGGATCTTAACGTTTTTTAAAAGTATAAGCAGTAGGAGAGGGGTCAGAGAGAAAAATAATGTTCCACAGCAGTCTTGAGCTAGAAATTCAAAACAAATTCCCCACGGGTTTCCCAGGCACATCCTATTTGGTCAAGAGGCTCCACTTCTCTATGAACCATTTTCTAAACCTGTCATTTCCACAGACAAACTGCAAGTAAGCCTTCTAGAATTACACTGAAGTTCCAAAAAGTTAACTCTGCAAGACCAAGGTTCTTACCATCAGGGACCCAAGGCTTTGACATGTTAAACTGCCAGATGATGAACAATTTAACTATTTCTGAAATGAAATTTTTTTAACGAACAATTATCTGGATGTTCACGTTGCACAAGTGCATTAGGGAGATGGTCGCCTGCTGTCTTTCCGGGAGTTCACAGAAAGACAGTCTCTGAAATGCAGGAAAAAAGATAATTTAGGAAAGAAACTGGTGATTATTTTATTATTGACATCTCTTTATTACCCACACTCATATCCACAGTGAAAAACCCTAGCAAAGGCACTGGTAACGCTGCTACATATCCAACAGTCACAGAAAGATTCATGTGGCGAGAAATATCATGTGTTTCCCGCACCAGCTAAGTGGATATATGCAAAAACAAACTCCATAAGCAAAAAAAAATAATATATTGATCTTTCTCATATTAACTGACATCTTGTTCCATGGCATTTTAAGATGGCCCGCTTTTTATAATATTCAGTATTTCTCTGAAGAGTTAAAAATGTAAACACAAATGATTGCTGGCAGTGGGAGCTCGAGTTAGGCTGTGTGTTACAGGACCCCATTCGGTGGCAACCTAGTCTGTAGCCTTCTGCTCACCGACAGACGCTGTGGTTGAACACACTGATGACCTTCCCTCTCTGCTGAATCAACTGAACCAAGGTTTCGAAAACAGTTCTCTAGTATAGTTTGTGTTCATTCCAAGGACCACAAGCAAATTTCTGAAAATGCAGCTCTCCTTCTACAAATAGCAAGCTCCCTTCCATCACCTACATTTCCCAGTGCTCTTCATGAGGGAAGGGACCTCTGTAGCCTCAGGTTTTATATCTCAGGACTAGGAGACTAGGAGGCAGTCTTGTCTGTCTGGGCCAGTTAAAAACTCTAACAAAAGAGCAGCATACATCTCTTCCCCAGCAAACTCCTCCAGAATGTGCTTTCCTGACCTTTCTGCTTAGAAGGCCATGCCCTTGAGATGCTGGCATTTGACTGCACAACTCAGAAGCCTTCAACACCAAGCCAGCGGCTCTCATTTCTGCACCAGCCTGCAGAGACCTTCCAAGCCACCAAGCTGTTTCAGCTCCCAAGGGACTCCAAAGGTCCAGCATATTAGGGACTAAAGGAATGAAATATTATAAAGGAGGATATATACGGTGGTACTTCCGGCTGAAATGCTGGTTCTTACTATCCAGAAAGTCACTCAGAACGGATCTGATCGTTAAATCAGAGGAGACAAAGGCTTTTACTGTTTGTGAACTACCAGGTTCCAGTCTTCATAGTTTCCTCTGAATTTTAATGAGATTCTCCAGCTGCTACTAATGTGTCATCTTTCTGCTTCTGCAATGCACTAAATGTAGCAATGTTTACACAAGGTGGCACCCAGGCCCTGGGCCCATCAAGGGACAAGCCATTGTCTGTGCAGGAAGGTCCTCAGGCTGGGCTTAGTAGTACTGAGTCATGGAGACTTTCATAACATGAGCTCCACAAAGCACACATGCCTTCTGCTTTTTCAAATTAAACACAGACGACCACAGTTCAGTATGATTTTAGCTAAGCACAGCCAGGAGATTTGAAATGAAGGCTTCCTTTCCACACCTAATGCATCTCACTGCCGCTGGATGCAAAGGAGCTGCCACATGTGCATGCAGTTATAAGGAATCCAATAAAGACTCCTCCTCCGGCTCGCTGTCAGCCTAAGGCAAATGCTGGCCTAAAGCTCAGCAGAAGGGGATTCCCTTTCCTGATCACTGCCTCTGCCCTTCTGTATCCACTGTGGCTGCTGCCCCTGAACAAAACTGAGCAGACTCACAGCTTACTCTCAACTGGTTATGGAGGCCTGGTATAGGGCCTGGTATAGGGGTCTGGGTGGACCACACAACATGAAATCAGCCCTAAGCTTACAATTTTCTTCTTTTCCTTCCTTCCTCTCTTGCTACTTTTCCTCTTATTCTTATACCTTAGGGCTACCAAAAAGCAGCTCACTAGCGATAAACTGCTTGCAAGTACAATAAGGAAGCAACGTCATCTTTCACTCTTCTAAAAAAAAGCTAGTTGTTGTCATGCCACCCATCAGAATTCCTTCATTTCACTCATTCAGTCATTCAATGCTGTATCTGTACCCCTACTGGACATATGCCATCTAATCCCTTCCCCATGAGTGGGTGGCATGTGTATAAGATGACTGTGTCACTTCATGTGGCAAATGTAATTAAAATCCATAACCAGTTGAGCCTGAGTGATTCCAGATAGACTTGCCATAGTCAGGTAATGCCTTTAAAAGATGGGCTGGTATTCACCCTGATGTCACAGATCTTCTCTTGCCAGCCTGAAAAGAAAAGGTCTAGATGAGTTCTACAACCTCTACAAAGAGAATTAGCCCAACAACCTTGTGAGCTTAGATGAGGACTCTAAGCCTCAGATGAGAGCAGCCCCGACAATGCTGGATTTTGATATCATGGGCAGAGCACCCAGCTCAACTGTGCCCAGACTCCCAACTCACAGAAACAATGAGATAATAAATGTATGTTGTCCTAAGTCACTGACTTTGTGACAATTTCTTCTGAAATAATGAGAACTACTACAGGCACCACTGAGGAACTAGCACTGCACAGGGATGCTGGGAATATATAGAGAAGGGCATCACATGAGGGTGAATATGACCAAAAAAAAAAAATGCCAAATTCAGTAGGACCACAGATGGGAGAGGGTAACTCTGTCTGGGTAAAGTTGAGAATGTATAGAAAGAAGTGGGATTCCCTAACTTTGTGAAGGGCACAAAAACTGACATCACGTAAAACTCGAGCGTTCTAATCAGTCATAGTAAGGGGACCGTCATGCTTGTGACAGCCCACCTAGTTCTCAACATGCACAAAACCAGCAGAAAGAATGCAATTATTTCTGCTGAGTTCAGCAATAACAGACAACTCCAGTTAAGACTCCCAGTCCCTTGAAGGAAAGGCATTTGAATTGTTTCACTGGGAATTCTATTAAGCTTTACACTAACAACCTGAACTCTTTTTAAAGAAAATAATTTAGAAAGTCACTCTTACATAGGGCCTATCTAAAGAGAATACCAATATTAAAAAAATGTGCTTCCCAAGGGTGAGAACCTTGCTAATGTGCCTTCCAGCTTCTTGTTTCCCTGGCTTGGAGTAGCCGCCCTTTAAGTTACATGAGCACAAGGTCTGTGGCAAATGTCTAATCCTGCTGGCTTTACCCTGGTCACCAGCATGCCTCAGGCTGCCACTTCTCTGGCCATAATGGCATACGCTTAAGGAATGCTGACTAATTCCAAGGTCTGTCCAGGCAGAATACAGGGAGGTAAACCCACTGCCAAAAATAAAAAATGCATTCCAACATCAAATTTAGTTACTTTCTGATCATCTATTATTTTGTATCATGCCTGCCAGGGCTTTTCTGTTTTACTGCTGACAACCATATCCATTCCTTCTCCCTCAGGTCTCCATAGATCTTACTTACTTTTTTACCAGAAGCACAAGCTCAAGGGCTTTGGTGCCTGCATCACTCTCTTATTTCAATCAAAAAGGATCTTGTCCATGCATTTCAGGAAAAACTGCGAGAAAGAGCAGGAAGAAAATGAAAGAAAAAAGAAGGAAGGAGAAGAGAGAAGAAGGTGGGAAGAAAGGAGGAAAGGGAAACAGAAATATGATATACCTAAGTATAAACCGGACAACTGTTTTGTTACCATTTATTTCCCTTTCATATAACCTATCAGCACACATCAATCTCCAACTATTTGCAAGGCACGTTGGAGGGTTGAAGAAGTTTTACTAACGTCTAATGAACACAAGAAAGCTGCAAAACGCAGCCATAGGCAAGTCTTTAAAAGTTCCTGAGAATTTCTACAAGGCATAATAGAGACCACCTGCACCTTCCCACCCCCACACGTATACTAACTCACCCATGCACAGCTTTTAATTTTGCAGATGCATGTTTGTTGTGGATTATAAATGGGTGGTCAACTTAACACCAGCTAAATTGAATCAGCATGGTTCTGAGTGTAGATGGCCCACCTAAGGACTGTTGCCAGCATAAAAAGGAGATGTGGAGAGGAAGAGTAGGTTCTCCTAAGTGCTGTTGTTTGGAGTGTTTGGTTCTCCTGGAGGAGCTTGTCATGCAGGCTTCCCAGATATGAATTCAGCTATTATCATGGGACCTAGTTGCTGAGAGTGGCTGTGGTTCACTTTGGGGATCTCTGGTGCTTATGTTGAACATCACTTCCTGGTTCTGGAGGGGAAGATGGTATGCTGTTTAATCTCCAGGAAAAGTTGTCATGCTGGCTTCCTGATATGTACTGGACTGTTGTCATTATCGGAGGAGCTCAGGACCTCGTTGTTGCTGAGGATGGCTGTGGTACATTTCAGGGGAGCGCTGGTCCTTTATTCTTGGCTCCAAAGTAGAACCCTCAACCTACTGGCACAGATCCTTCACCCTGCTGGCACAGAGTTTCTAGCTTCCACAGCTGACCTTTAGGCCTTCCCAGGCCAGATTTGTAAAATAGACTTGTATGAGTCATTATTATGGGCTCCTGGCCTCCAGCTGGACTGGTGGGAGGCACTGTCATAGGCTCTAGGTCTCCAGCTGGACTCATGCAGGACACTGCTGTGGGATCCAGGCCCTCAGCTGGATTTTCTAGGTCTTTAGTGTTATGGACAGATTTCTTGCACTTTCTTGTATTTAACTCTGAGTGACCATCATAAAATAATGTTATAAATGCTATGTCCTGTATGTAATTGTTCTCCTTGCAACCCGACCACAACAATTTTGTAATTCAATATGTCCTTCAATTTGGACAGAAAATCATTTGTGTGTGTAAACATGAAAAGGAAACCCCTCCCAAGTCCAGTTCTATAGCCAGAGCCCCAAGGCCACAGTGAGAGCTCTTTACTGAGACATACACAATCGCATAGGTTTCTTCACCAATGTTAACCTGACCTTAAAATGCATACCTTTTCTAAGGTCTACAACACTCACGTGCAGCTAACCTGGCCCTCCAGGAGGGGACAGCAGAGGAAACCTGGGGCACTATAACTTCCCAGCAATCCTCTGATAGAGCAGAACCAGGTAGGAGAGAGAGGGAAAGAAGACTAACATGGATTTCTATTAAAGAGTGTGGTTCTTGTATACTGGGTACGTTTTTATTTTTTTCATTTATCTCACTATCCATTGGGTAAAAGAAACTACTATGCTAATCTTCAAGAATGGACTGGTAAATAGCTCATGTAAACTTCATCCACAGACAAAGATGAATCAGAATTTTGATTACTATTGTCAAAAAGAATTCTGGTAGCTGAATTTATCTAAACAGATAAGGAACAGATTAACAAAAACAAATAAATATCCCACACTCCAAAACAAAACAGAAAAAGTACAAAAATATAAATTAATCCCAGGCAGCCAAAAGTAAACAACTGACTGTTTCAAAATTAGTTTTTAAGTTATAAGAATTGACTTTGTAAAGGCCTTTTAAATCATTAAAGTTCTTTTACTTTCCTGCTATGGTTTATATGTTTGAAGGAAGAGAACGATTGAGATACAAATGTTTTGAAAAGTAGGGATAGAAGGACCCACCAATAATTATTTTAAGTCTTCAAATGCACAAAAGGATAAAGCTGTTATGTTCATTATCAGTCAGCCACCTACGGTCTGAAACCCTGCTGCTTCTCTGATCCTGCCACCCAGCACAGTGCCGTCTGCTCTGTCCTTGCACATGACTTACCGCCTTCTGCTGTGTTACATCTCTAGGTTCCACCTCCCTGTGACTAACTGGCCACTTCAAAAGGCAGACACCATGTTGTGCCCTCCGCTGCCTACAAAGCATCCGACAGGGAGCCGGCACTCATTCTCCTCATTCATCTACTCATGTACGCATTTACTGAGCTCAAATATTAACTACATGGACCATGGATCAGACACTGTCACAACTAGACACAGCATTACACAGTGATTACAAGAGTTATAGCATGTAACGATGGAAGGGGAGAATAACCATAAAGAAGCAAATAAATCCGAAACAAGTAATAGTTTATTTACACTTATTATAAGTTATTAACATTTATTGAGTGATTCACATATGCCAAGCACTGCTCAGTAGTCCTTGTATGTTTAAATGCCAAAGCCCTTTGAGATAGATGTCATTACCATTTGTATTTACAAATAAGGAAACTAGAACACAAAAAGGTTATGTGACTTGCTCAAGATCATGCGGCCAGTAGATGGACGAATGGGAACATTAAGCCAGGCAAGGTGATTCCAAGCCACTGCTACCCTTAACACAGCTCATGATAGACAGAAGAAAGAGAAAAATTTGTGAGCAGTTTCCATATACTAGATTTGTTGAATAAATAAATAAAATACCACAGCACTCCTTCATTTATGAAGTCTGGGTTGTGAATACAGAACCTAAAATAAACCTGAAATCTGAGGAATGTCTCCTGGCCTTGTCATTGCATCTTCTGCACAACCCTACAAGTTTTATTGAGCTCTTTTCTTTAGTCAATACAATAAATAACACTTACTAATAGTTCTTGAAACTGCAGCTCTCTCAGTTAAGAACCACATTGAGTTACTCAAATTGCACAAAGAGAATTTCTTTTTTAAATTATCCTGCTCTCCAATCGGCACCTATTTCTTTCCCTCTCTGTCTCTCTCCCATTTCATCTTTCACCAAGAGCTAAGACACCATGCCATATGATAGGCTATGGTCCAAATTAAAGTCACAGGACTGAAAGAAATGTTACACTAAGTCCAAGGCCTGCACATTTGTCTGATCAGTGGACTGCAGCTTCCAAGGCCTTGCACCTGTCCTTAGGCAGCCTAGGACCTCCCTTCAAACAGCTCCCTGGAGAGTTGAAGTCCTCCCTTCAAAGGGCAGCAAGCTCCAGGCTGGGTGGACAGCCAGGATAAGGAGTCCCAGGGACTGCCTGCACAGTGACACCAGAAAGAAGAGTACAGGGAGTGGCCACAGGGAACAGCAGACAGCTGTATAAACCAAGAGATATGTTTCCACATAGTGACAGAGACAGATGCAGGTCCCCAATATGGACAAGGTTGGGAACAGTAAAGAAACCCCTCCTTTCCAAAAATAGTTCCCCCTGCATGGGCATTACAGTTCACAAAACAGCTACTAGCAAGGTCACACGCCTGCACTAGGGCAATGTACTTAAAATTTGCTGCTTTCACTGTCACAGCAACCCCCCCAAAAAAATGTTTGATTTCTTTCACTTTACAGATGAGGAATCAGAGGCTCAAGGAAGTACATGAACTGCCCCAAATTACTTAACTAACAAGCAGCAGAGCCAGAATTTGACTTTGACCTATTCAACTTCAAGCCTATTGATTAAACACTGTCATGATCTTAAACCTCACAGACAATCACAGCAAGAAAGGCAAGGGAGCTGGGGACTTAGCTCAGTGGCGTAGGTGCCTTCCCAACAAGCGCAAGGTTGCAAGTACAATCCCCAGTATAGAAAGAAAGAAAGAAAGAAAGAAAGAAAGAAAGAAAGAAAGAAAGAAAGAAAGGCAAGGGAGGCAGAACAACTTAACGCTTTTGGCACTTCATTATCCTGAGAGTTTTTCATAACACACCTCTAGGAAATTCCACAATCATTGGAAATGACGAGCCTGCCCCACACACAGAAAACCCCTGCATGAGGCTAACTCTTCTCCAGTTACTCAGAGCACAAAAAGCAATGTGTGACAGGGAGAGCTGGTACCCATCATCTCTTGCATCTCATTGGCACTTATACCAGCGTGCACTGGGGCAAATACCACAGACAACTGTTCTCTTGGCACACAGCAGCCTCAGTAGAAATACTCTCCTGATAAAAATGAAAATGGTGGAAATATTCCAAGCCCAAAAACCAGAAACCATTGTGCTAAGTTATCTGTGTGAACAACTGAGTAGCATCACTAACAAGATGCATGGACCACTAGAGTATGCATGTTTTGGTCACTAAAACTATAACATACTCAAATATAATTTTAGCACATAAAGGAGTTTCTTTTTGTAGATGAGGGTTTTTAAAACAATAAATCATTCCAAAGATAAGCTCTATGGCAAAATGCAGTAGTCTCCAACTCACTAATGGAAAGGCCCAGGGGAAACCCACCCTCATCTTTTATTTCTGTGCCTGAGAAAAGCAGAAGAGAAGCAGAGCTGACTTGAGGTGAACAATGCAGCTATTAAAAATCTGAACAGGGTTCCAGTCATCTCTCTCCTTTGAATTTCAGACACTCCACTATAGTAAAAGTACTATGGAATAAATTTCTCCAAAGGTAAAGAAGAACGTCTGTGGCTGCCATGCATGTTCAATTACACCCCCCACCCCCGCTTTGTTTTGATATTATTCTAAAAATCCAACACAGTTGCACTTTTTTGGAGATCATGAGATCTAACTCTTAGCATTAGAGCAAAGATCATGGGACATAGTATGTCAAACCACTTCTACCACATGGGTAGAAAAGGTGCAAAGATCAGTCTCCTTTCTCTTCTGTTTCTGTTAGAGAGTGCAAGAGTCAGCAAAGAGCCCTCAAACTGGATGTGAATCCATCTTTCCACGTAGCAGCTATGAGACTTCAGGCATTTCTTAGCTTCAATTTTCCAATCTTGAAAATGGGGAGAAAATGTGTACTTGCCTCTTAAGAATGTTTTGGGGATTAAATAAGAGAAGGCACATAAAGTGGAAAGTAAAATCTAGCTAAATGAGGAAAGCCATTGTTATTGTTAATTAGAGGGAAAAGACAAGAAATTACAAAATCAATAAAGATTAATTGAATCACTATAAACTGTTTATAGTGTTTATAGTGTTTATCACAAGGGGAGGCAGGCTACTGTTCGGGGGATCACAGAAGCAGGAGTTAAAATGTGAGATGACTGTCAGGAGCTGGAGAACTTGGAATGTTCTGTTACTGTTTTGTTTTCTGCTCTATTTTATTTGGCAAGTGTAGAAGGAAAGGAACGATCAAAAGGAAGTAGAAGCACGTAACCTGGAACATATGGAGGTGCAGGAAAGAAAAAGACAGCTGGAGCTATGGAAGTCCTAGAGGAGGGCAAGAGGAAGCCCAGTAGGATAAGCACGATGGTATCAAAGCCAGAGGCCTAAAGACCTGCTGTCAGGCAGCTGAGTCTCGGTGGGTGAACAGGAGCAAGCCACAGGAGGGGTCTGCACAGTGAACATGCAGGGTCATTTGTTGTGACTTAGGAAGTCTGCAAATGATAGGTCACATGACCCCTGCTCCAGAACCCAGCGAGGGAAGCCAGCCAATGTGTTCCACTTTCCTCAGCAAAAGATAGTTTGCAATGACAGTGTGTTTAGCAGGAAAGCTTCATGTTGCAGAGTCACATAACTGAGCTTCAAACCCTGACTAATTCCCTCACTCCGGTGTGGGGAGGCTAAGGAAGCTGCTTAGCACCTATGAGCATCAGCTCTGCCCATGAGGAAATTTCAGGTAAAGGTTCCCTGTCTTGCACACTGAGGAGGGGAATGAGATCATGTCTCCCGTGTCCAGCATTCAGAAGGCGCACAACAAATGCTCCTCCGCCTCGGACTCTTAGCAGCCATCATCCTAGCAGTCCTAGGAACACGGCTCAGCATCAATTATTTTCTATTAGAAAAATAAAACGCCATTTGTTATCGACAGAATTAGAATACCTTATGAGTAAGACATCAAGAGAGTTAATAAGCTATTTCAAAACAAAGAAAATGAAGATCAAAGAACCTATCCAATAAAGTAAAATATCACTCTTCTAAAAGTAGGCATCAGTTCAGTCATAAAGCTTGTTACTGTGTTTTAAAACAGCTTATCAGCTGGGAATCGGTAGCAGACAGAGTACCAAGAGGAAACTAGAAATGTTGTGCTAGTTAAACTGGAGAGGGGGTACACAGGTGTATTCTTAGTATATTTTATTAAAGTATTATTTACACACAATACAATGTACCCATCATCACAGTGGAAACAAAAACACCCACATCAACCTGTGCCCTTCCCCCACCTCCAGTTCCACTTTCTGTTTTCTTTCACTACATTAGGTTTATTTTTATTATCTGAATGATGCCCACATGGCATATAGATCCCTTTCTAATATTCAGGATTTCATAGTTAAAAATTAATGCAATACTTTGCTAGTTAAAAGTAATGAGCAATACCAAAGACTTTATATCTTACCCAAATCGGGATACATTAAAAAGGGGTGACAATATTAATTAGGTCAGGTCCAAGTGTATAAACGCAGACCGTCCACAGCCCACCTGGATTCAGGGCCAACACTACTTAGGAGGATGCTCACGTACTACCTCTACTGATGGCCACAGTGACCTCAGGTTTTCTCAGAATGCAAGACTACTGCATAGACTAACACAAAGCGATACAGCCAAAGCTGAAATATTTTATCCGAAGATGTCAGAGTTCATCCAGTCCAGTCCACCCTGTCATGTTAAGAGACTACCAACAGGCTGCCCAAGGAGAGATGGGGTCTGACACTGAGACACCACACAACATACACAGAGACCAGGAAACACTCCAGGTGAGATCACTGCAGCCTAACGATCACAGCTCTCCGCTGGGCTCCACTGTCTGTCATTTGTCCTCCTCAGGGGCAGGAGTACAGGGTGCTGTTAGGTCACAGTACCTCAGAACTCACCCTGTGCAAACCTCACAGTAAGTCCTCAGTAGCATACTGATTCCAAAGATGAAGCCTGGACAGGAGTGGGGGGTGGGGCATGCCAAAGCAAGTCATCAGGGCTGTCAGCTGAGCTCTAAAAACGGATTGGATTTAAACACATTCATACCTTCATAGAGTCACTTAGGCACAGTACCCTTTAAAATGTTTACAGATACAATAAAGTATTAATTGCAAATATCTGAACAAAGCACAGCTCAGAATTTATTACAAGCCTGGAATGACTGATTATAACTAAAATTAACTGGGATTCATCCAGGTTTTCTAAAAATAAAATGAAACCAAAACATAAATAAATACCTAACAAACAAACCCAACTACATAACTGCCTTAAATTGTATGCAGAAATTATCATCCACACCACTGAGGGCACTGCACAAAAAGACGTCTATTTGCCTTCAACTACCCATCAGATTCCTTTCTATTAGATTCAAATTATATAGCAGCAAAAAATATTAGTTTTTATCCATAATCTTGTATTGCTCTGTTACTTAATGTATAAGATTTTTAAAGAAATTAATGTATTTGATAAAGTAATTTTTTGTTTTTATTTTTATTAGCACATGAAAAGATGAACTGACAAAGAAAATGCGATAGTGATACACAGTGGAGTATTACTCTGCCATAAGGATGGATAAACTTGAGTTATGTGTAGGCTAATGGATGACCTTGGGACCATAACATTAACAGAAATAAATCAGACACACAAGCTTAAATATCACAGGGTTTGTGTCACATGAGAAACTCAAAACATAAAGAGCAAAATAAAAGATAAATAATAGGAAAGAAGGAGATAGATCTTCAAAGGGGAAGAGGATCAAAAGATGGTAGGAGGAGAGAAAGGAAGGAAAAGGGGTAAAAGAACTGAGCTGTGTAAGCACATGAACCAACTCCCCACAAGGAACTGTATAACTGCTATGTAATGCAAATGTTTTAAAATTCACATCAATGATTCTTACAGACACAAAGTATAATCAAAGTTTTTTTAAAGTAAGCACTTATATTACAAAAAGAATACTCTTGAAAGTAAACTTGTTGGCCTCTCACCTGATGGCTACCTGTTCATTTCCCACTGGAGAGAATAAAGTCTAGTAAAATATCAATGGAATGTGCAATTAGGCTATATAAATCCTAATACAGAAATGCAATGCTTAAACTAAAAACCCTAATGTATATCTACAATTTTAATTGACATCTTAAAGAAATGTTAAAACCAGTAATAATTGCTTGTTTTAAAAAACTTTTTATAAATGGAGCCACTAGCCGGCCATTACAGACAGAAGAGAATTTCCATACGCTTGGGTCGTCTATTCACTTTCTGGTTAGTGCAGGGATGCATATGGTCAGGAATCCGGGTCCTACTCATGATGGACTCCAAAATCTCTAAGCCACCCTGAGAATAAACTGTTAGAATGCCCTGGGCACAATTCTCATCCACAAAAATCTCCTTTTCTGGTCTGTTTCTCCAGCTGTGCTACTCAGCGATGCTAAGACAGAAAAAGCTCCAGTTCTTCTTGGAGGGTTCAGGTTCCACTGTAGGCTCTTTCTTTACTGGCTCTATAAATACAGTCAGACTGCCTACTGACAAGCACCTTCTCAGTAATAGAGACACTGGCTGCCCCCCAAGTGTGATCTAGGGACTGAATGAGGAATCATTCTGAGGGACCCTGGACCCAACATGATCCTGACAGATTCTGGCCACTATCTGACCTTGCATTACTAACAGGATTCCTTATAGCATCTTTAGGGCAAAATGAACTATCACAGGGTTTTTATTTTTAAAGAAATGTCTTCTAATTACAGTTCAAAATAAAGGCCAGATAACCAGTAAAACAGAACAAAGTGTTAAGCTTGAATCTTTATATTCACCCCTAAATCTCTGCCTCTTCAGAACATTTTCTCACTTTTTATAGACACACTTGATGTACACCCTCAGAGCAGCTGCCAAGAACATAAAAAGATTCATAAGGTATTTTTGCCAAGACTAAAGGAGCAATCGATTTCTTTCAATCTGGAACAATTTTAGAAGCAATGGCAGGACTCTTATAGAAGGTGGAGAGATGTACCCCAGAGCTCCTCAGAAACCCTACCTCCCCCCAACCAGAGCTCCTCAGAAACCCTACCTATCTCCTCAGCCACCCCTGCCCTGACTCCTACAATCCTGAGGACAAAGCAGGAGCTGGCCCCAGTACCCCCCACCTTAATATACCATGTGCCCCAGGACCCTGGCCCTCCACTCTGCATTGCTCATTCTCCTTTCTCAGATTTCTTGCCATCAGGATTTCTTTGTCCTAGTAAAAATCAGATCAGAGCTAAGAACACTTAAACTGAAAAATGAATGGAAAAAGATGAAAGCTTGGAAGGTGTGGATCTGACTTAACCAGATTAGCAACTTAACCAGACCAGCAACGTAACCCAAAGAAATCACTTTAACATCCAGCCTCCTCTGTCATGTGGAATCATAAATGCTGCCTACTCTCCGATCTTCCCAAGACTGTCAAAAGCACAGCAATTACACCCCCATACACCAAAAGCTTGTACACCCAGGCTTTTGGGACACTGCAATAATTTTATTAATGTCACAATATTTCTAGGAAGTTAATCTTTCCATCCTTTATAAGACTCAGTATCTTTTCTAAAGATAGAGAGTCTCAAAATAATAATGGAAGATCAGTATCAGACACTGACTTAAGCAACTGACATTTATGTTCATTCATAATGGTAGGTTTACTATCTCCTATGTTAAGATGAGGAAACTGAGACATGGGGAAATGAGCACTAGGTGTCCCTTGGTGAAGCCAAGATGAAGTCTCAACCATAGTCTACAGTCTTCCTACTGACAGTTTCCAATCATTGATTTGATTGAGAGAGGGAAAAAAAAAAAAACAAAAAAAACTATGCCCATGGGAATTCCGGGCAGAATGTCAGTCACTCACCGTGGGCCTCGCCTGCCAGGGCTGCACCCTACCTCACCAATCAGCACAAGCATCAGAGGAGAAAAGAGCACTTTTCCTCTTAGCAAATTGCAAATTTAAGCTACAGAGAGATTCAATAACTTGCCACCAATTTAATAAATTACAATTTATTAAAAATTAATATTTTATAAGAAATAACAAAATCTCATAGGGAAGCGTCTAAATCCCAGCCTCTCCTTCAGGCTCTGGGCACAGCTGACATATCCCAGTCAACCTCCATGGACCCCGGGCTCCTGCCCACTCTGGCTCCCCACGTCCACATGGTGTAACGCCCAGCTGCAGGGCACACTGATGAAGGGGCCTGTGCCAGTGATGGGAATGGCTGCCGAGGAAAGAATCATCTTCCAGAGGCAGAGCTTCGTTCCCAACCTGGTGCCCACTTCTCCGCCTTCAGGGTATCACGTCAGAACCGAGGCTGTGTTTTCCCAAAGAAGCAATAAGAAGCCACCATTAACCTGCCAGCCCTCATTCGCTAGGGTTAAAAAGGCCTTCCTAGGTTGGTGGGAGAACCAAATCTCCGGTTACTACACTCTTTCCACAGGAAAATGTCTTCCAAATTCTAAAACTCAAAGTCGCTGTGAAGACCTCCGGGGCCTCCAGCTGGTGAGTCAGGGGCTGTCCGGTGTAACTGTTTAGTGCTTGGAATCCAATTTACAAGGGGCCTGGGTGTGTCCCCCAAACCACAGGCAGTAAAACCCTGGACTAACATGTTTAATCTGGAACTACTGTAAGTCTTACACTGTATCCTCCCCAGCTTTGGGCCAGATGTTATTAAAGGTTTCACAGCATTTGTTGTACATTTGTGGGCCTGCCACATGGCTAGTCTGGGTGGGTCTAAGCTAGAAGCTCCAGAGGGAGGGAGGTCTTCCCTCTGTTCCAAAATAGCCTCCAACCAGACTCCACAGAAACGACCCCTTGATAAGAAGCCATGAAAGTTGGTGTTGCCTCTGGCACCCACAACCCTGCTGTGTGTCTCCGGGCAAATGAATGAGCCTCAATCTCCTCAGCAATTAAATGAGGAAGGAATAAATGTATATTTTCTGGGTTTCTAAACTCCCTCTTCAGACCCCAATGGAAAGGCATAGCAACGAGTAGTGAAGCCCCTATTACAGTTAAACAGAACATTTAGCAAATATTACATGAGGTAACATGTGTATTACATACATTTAATACACACATTTACATATAAAGCACCTGAAGTAATAGTTGGCACCAAAAAAGCACTTTATAATGTTACCTACTGGTGTATAAAATTGTCTACTACTAGTGTCCACATCTCACCACATCTGGGTCCAGGTTTGTGAAGCTCAAGAAACCAACTTTTAAACACTAAGCTCTACTGATGGAAAAATGGGAAAGAAAGTCCCTTTGGCAAAGAGCCGAAAAGCTTAACAGAAAGTGACATCTGTTAATGGGAATAATTAATATGTAAAGTACTTTCAAATATATTATTTTCCTAAACCTCACCTGATTCTGCAAAGTAGGTAAAACTACACCTCTATTTTAATCAGCCGTACCTCCTTAGACATGATAGGTGCTCAAAAACGTTGATCAGGTTTTCTGTATTTGTGAATTTATTTTCTATTTGACATAATAAAACCCCTGCCTGTCTTGTTTAGAATCACTTATAACTCATTTGGATTCTGGATGAAATCCTGCTTACAGATATTGATGACCACCATCAATGAGGGAAAAAAATGACTCTAGAGACCCATCAACCATCAGAACAAGATAAAGAAGACACTGAATCTATGAGGTCAGAGACCAGCTAGAGTCACCGGTTCTTAAGTATAAATGTGGCTCTTTGTTCTTTTTATAGTAAGCCAAGTGTTCAATGGCATTTACAGAGATTCCACAGACCAAGGTGAAAGCTCAAAACAGGGCTATGCCAGATACTAAGGCAACAACAGTGCATCGGTCCCACATTCTGTTGCAGTACAAATTCGAGTATTTTTTTTTTAATGAAGAAAACAGGTTTGTTAGGACACAATTCTGAAGCCTAAAACTCCAAGACCAGGCAGTGCCACTGTCTCAGCCTCTGGCGAGAGCCCTGTCAGCTATAACACAACATGGCAGAAAAGCAGGAAGGAAATGGGCTGTGTGTGGAAGAGGCCGAGCACATGAGGTGGCCTCATCTTCCAATAACTCAGTCTTTCAAGAACTCATGTGGATCTCACAAGAACTACGTTAGTCCTTTTCGAGGGTGATACCCACAGTGAGGCCCTAAACCTGTTAAAGGCTCCACCACCTCTCAAAGTCACCACACTGGGGATAAAGCTTCTGGCACAGGAGCCTTTTGGGGATGCATTCAAACCACATCCAAACCACAGCAGGCAGTGAACGAGACAGGCTTAGTCCTTGCTTCCTGGAAGGGCAGGACTAAGATCAGAGACAGGCAAGTCAAAGACCAGTTTATTCAGAAAAGGAAAGGGCAGAAGCTATTAGTTTCATCAGGTATTATTGGCTGGCCTGTGTCCACCAAAATTCACACAGAAGTCCCTACCCTCAGGACCCCAGAATATGACTGTATCTGGAGACAGGACCTTTAAAGGAGTTTACATTGGGTCATATGGGAGAGCCCTAGTCCAACCTGTGTGCTTATAAGAAGAGGGCATCCTTACTCTCACAAACAGACATCAGGGATGCATGTACACAAAAAAAGACCCCATACAAACATAGGGAGAAGATGACCATGTTCAAACCAAAGACAGAAGTCAGACCTGCCAACACTTTGATTTTAGACTTCATGTCTTCAGAACTGACAAAAAATAAATTCCTATTGTTCAAATCACCCAGCCAGGCATTTCATTATGGCAGGCCTGGCAAACTAATACAGTGGGTGTTGCTAAGAAGAAAAATGATGCCAGGGAGAAAAATAAGGCCAGCATCAGGAAAATGACAGCAGATCAACTAAATCTACACAGAGTGGATGCCTTAATGACAGGTCCCAGTTAATAGATACAAAGTGCAAGACAAAGCAGAACAAGGAGAAGACAGATAAACACTGATACTCATCTGGCACTTTCTATGCTACATATGGAAGGCATATATAAAAGTCAGGAAAAGCCTCTGGCTAGCCAAATCTCACCAGCCATAGAAGAAGGAAAAAGCTGACACCTGGGGAAAGTACATTCATCTCCCATTTTGTTCCAAGGTTTGTTCCAAGATCCCTGGTGGACACCTGAAAATGGTAATGGTCCTGAACTCTACCTATACTGTTGTTTTCCTATACATATGTACTGCAATGAAAGTTTAATATATAAATTAGGCACAGTAAAAAAATTAATAATAACAATAACTAAATAGATTAAAACAATATCTGATAATAAAAGTAATGTAAATGTGGTCTTTTTCCCTCTCTCTCAAAATGTTCTATTGTGCCATGCTCACCCTTCTTGTGACGATATGAGAAGATAATTGCCTGTGTGACAAGATGAAGTAAGGGGAAGGACGTGGGTAGTGTGATGCTGCAGTAGGTTACTATGTAAGGGCTACTTGAGCACAAGCCCTTCCTTACTGCATCATTGATCTAACAACCAAAAGGAACCGATGGGGTGGGTAGCACACAGAGCATGGATACTGTGGACAAGGATGGCTCACACTGCAGGTGGGATGGAGCAGATGGTGCTACATTTCATGCACTACCCAGAACAACTCGGAATTTAAAATTTATCAGCTGCTGATTTCTACAGTTGTCCAGTGAATGTTTGTGGACTCGGGCTGATGACTGGCAGCTGAAATCATTGGTACGTAAAAGGTTAGATCACTGATAAATGAAGATTACCCAAAGAAGATACTAAAATTTAAAACACACAAGGAAATAATGCAAAGATGCTGCCAGGCAAGGAGAGCATGGAGAGAAAGCTGCTTGTATTGAGCAGATACAAGCTTTTATTGGGCTGCAGGAAATGATAGTGGGGTAAGCAGAAGCTCACAGCGCAGCAAGGAAATGCACACTGGATAAAGGGCTTGGAAAAGAAAAACGAAGGCAATCTGGAGGAGGGCAAGGGAGAGTGTGTGGATGGTGCTCTTTGAATTGTCACTGTTGCCTGCAGAGATAAAGTGAGTTAAATCAGACCAAAACTAAGTGGACCAGGTCAGACATATTGATGCCATACTGTACAGCACAAACATTAAAAACAGGAAAGAAGATTGGGCGAGCATTATGTAGCAGAACTGTACACACCACACTACATTACACAGGCCAGTCAAAAGCAAGGCCATCCGAGAAGCTAGACGACAAGAAAAACTAAGATGTGAGCCTCTTTCTGCTCACGTAGCAAGAACAGTGAAGAGAAAGTCTAGGAATCACTGAGCTGGAGGGTTCCTGGCCTGTTTCATTTCACACTCTGCTTAGGTACTCTCCAGAAGAAAGACTCAGAAAAAGAACTGAAGGGGAAGAAACAAACACCAAGGAAGACCTTGAAATAACCTGTTCCTGATATATTAAAAATGTGTTAAAGTTTCAGGTAGGACAAGCTGAGCTGCTTCAGCATCAAAATCATTTTAACATAGAAGCAACAATTTCTTACTAGGAAAAAAATCAACTTCTGCTATACCCTCCACTAAGGCCAGCAAAGAAGGATGTAGCTGGGAAAAAATATGAACATATGCAAAAATCTGACTCAAAAGGCATTTCCCTTTTCTTGCATTGCTGGAGTAAGCAAAAGAAGCCAAATTCTCACAGTTTGTCAACATTCTGCTCATGCAAACAATCTCATTTTATTTTTTACTTTATGGGAACAAATGGTTTCCAAATGTACTATTTCTAACTATAGTATACGGAAGCAATATCACGAAAGTCTTAAATTAAGATGAAGAGGGGCTGGGGATTTAGCTCAGTGGCTTAAGCATCTGCCTGGCAAGTGCGAGGTCGTGAGTTCGATCCCAGGTACCAAAAAAAAAAAAAAATTAAGATGAAGAATAACATAGACATACTTCACACTTCAATCTATGTTGATAAGTCTAGTTTTCCTAAAATGAGTCTTTTTTTTTAAACTAAATCTTAGTTGGAATTCTTTGTTTTTCTGCAGTATTTTTGTTTTTGTTTGTTTCATTGTGTTTTGCCAAATGGTTTGCATCAGACACCAAAAAAAGCACTATGGTGACAAAATTGTGACGTTAAAAAAACAGTATCCTATAGTAAAAACATAGTAGCAATAACAGAAGCTAAGTTTCCCATGAGTGATGCAGAAAGCCATCAACTATGTAAATATAGATTTTTATGATTGATTATAATTTTATAACTGGCCATAGTCATTAACACCAATTCACCTTAATTCTAACAACTGACATAATCACTGAAAGAGTTTACAAATTGGTAGAATTACCATATCTAAACTCAGACCAATTTTTCTTGTTGCCTCTCTAAGACTGAGGTCCAACTTTCCAAAAAGTTAAACATAATCTGGAAAGTGGCCCCAGGCACAGATTTTTGTGACTGCTTAGACAAAAGCCTGAGTGCTGTAGCCTGGCAGATGAACCCCAAATCACCTTAAGTAAAATTTCTGCTTTTTAATTAACTAAGTCTCCACAATATTACACTTATAATGAGGTGACTATTAAGAGATATTACAAATAAGTAATTGCTGTCTGGTTTACATATTTTCTGAGACAAGAGTTGTTTGTTTGTTTGTTTGTTTGTTTGTTTTTTGGTACCGGGGATCAAACTCATGACCTCGCGCTTGCCAGGTAGGCACTTAAGCCACTGAGTTTGGTTTACATATTTTAATAGATTTTCTATGCATGGAAAAAAAGAGACAGGAAAGTACATACAAAAGGGACAACTTATGCTTAAACACGCAACGATTAAATTGAATAATGGGATAGGAAAAGTCTATAAACACACCAGGACAGCAAAGGACTTCTGAATGGACTGACACCAATGTGACTTTAAATGTTGCTGCCAAAGAATTATCAAACAATACCATAGTAAACTCTGGTTAAATAATTAAAAGAAAAACCGTTAGATGGTAAGTGTGCCAAATTTTGGTCTAATATACACCCACCAAAACTCAAGTAAGACGTTACAATGACTGACAGATTCTTCAGTAGAATCATTACACTGAAGAAGGTCAAACCTTGAGTGGCTCTTTTATGAACTGGCACAGACCAAAACTTCCCAGAGCTGCCCTGCCCTCCAACTGTATGCTATTATTCTAGAAGCTCTATTAGTCTGCTCTTGGCTTTGCAATAAAGCAATTGAAAATGCAAACAGTGAGAATAGCACGTGTGTCCATGGAGACTGTTTTGTCACAGATACATGGAAGAGTGTATCTGAACATGTTTCAGAGCCGTAATACACAGACAAAGACAGAGACAGACAGAAGAGGAGGGGGGAGAGAGAAAAAGACACACATATACATAGAGGAAGGAGTGTCTTAGTGGCTCTAAAAGTCTTTATACTAGAACTCCTTCCCCCTTAAAAAGTAAGAGATTAATCAGCAGGAAAAAAAAATAAGAAGGGCAGGGATATAACATTTTATGAATGAATATTCAGAATACATGCAACAAATGTAAAGAAACTTATATAATACTGTCTGCCACAAGAAATGGCAGTTACCTTAATAATGAATTTAAATCAACAGCAGATAAATAATTCAGAACTGGATATACTTAGAATATAGGATTAAAAAAACACATGTGTTTTCACAAGTTTTATTGTATTTAAAGTGGAAAAGCTTTATGGCCATAATTATACAGCAGAGCATGTTACCAAAAATGGATAGATTTATTCAATAAGATCTGTGTGAATTCCAATGATTAACAGTCAAAAGGCTAGTAGTCAAAGACTCTGTGACTAAAGGAAGTTTGTGAGGGAAGTTAGCCTTAAGCAGATAAGCCTCCCCACAAATCTCAGAGAAGTATTTGAATCTGTACAGACATTCGAGAGAGTTAAGTCAGCCAGACTAGGGTGTTAGTCCCACAAGCTGACAAATCCCAGGCCTCAGCCATTTCCAGAGACCTCAAACAAAGGGCCATAAGAGTCCTATGCTCTCTTACCCCATTGTATACTGGGAGTGGTGTGGGAGGATATGACCAGAGCACAGGCTTACATGGCCTCTCTTTCATTTATAGAAGTTTAGAATCTCATCTTAGATGGTTATCTTTCCAACCACAAAATACTCCTGGGCACTTCTGTCCTATCCTATGCATCCTACCACACCTGCTCCAAATCCTACCTCCCCTGTGGAAGTCTTTCCTAACCATCTTCACAGAAATTACCGTTTCCTCTGAAGTGGTATGTTAAATGCTTGCTTTTACAAAATATCTTCGAGGTCAGAAGTCGGCTGTAAACCATAAGTATTCTGTTTGTTCTAAAGAAATATTTAGAATATTGATACTATTTCATGGCACTAGAGATTTCTTAGAATTGTAACTTAGCTTCTCATGTATTCACATCTTACGATTTTCATTTGTACAATTCACACTCAAATATAGAAACTATACATTAGTGCTGGGGAATTCAGTGATAGCCCTGGGTTTGATCCTGTGCACTAAAAAGAAAAAAAAAAAAATTCACACCCACATTCAAGGAGTACTTTCTATGCCTTATGCATTTGTTCCTGCCTAGAAAAGCTCTTTATTTCCCACAATCTGCTGATAGCCACCTCAAAAAAATACTGACATCCTGGTATGGTGGTACATACCAGTAACCCCAACCACTTGGGTGACAGAGGCAGGAAGATTGCAAGGTCAAGGCCATCCTGGGCAACTTAGTGAGATGCTGTGTCAAAATAATGTTTTTTAAAAAGAACTGGAAATGTATCTCTCAATGGCAGCCCATGCCTAGCACATAGGAGAACCTAGGTTTATCTCCAGCACACATACACACAGACAAAAAATACTGACAGTGATACACTCCAGCCTTTCCACATGTAATCAGACTCACTTCTTATTTCTCTTTTCAATCCTGTTCATTTCAAAAATATAAACAGCTCCTTGAACTTCTGTATCTAAATGATACTATTTAATAAATCAGTGCTAGAAAAATAAAGGTTGCTTTCTTGACGTTCATATTTATGTACTTCTTTCTATGGGGCCCAATTTTAGGCTTCACTTTATATTTATCACTATTAGTATCACCATGTTCTTGTTAATGTCAATGTAGAGCAGCCCATGCATTTATAAAACAAATACATTACATCTATCCTAAAACTCTTTTTATTCATCCTGAAAAGTTAATTTCTTTACTGTTTCCCCATCCCTCCCTCCAACTAGAGGGAAAATGTCTCAAGAAGCAATATAAAGATTCTCTTTTGATCACTGTTATGTCCCTGATACCACACAGTAGACTCAATACACACTGGTAGAATGAATGGGGGCTAAGAGAATCTCCAGAAAGAGTCCCAGACTATGCACCCTTCCATTTATCCTCTCTGCTAACAGATGGCCAAGGACAGGAACGCTAGCTGAGTTCCATCAGGACTGCAGTGGTTCACATCCACACAGAAGTGTAATCTTGAGCATACTGCCTGCCTTCTCTCCATCCGTGAGTGAGGGTAGGAATATGCTCTTGTGCACACTGGGCGATTACATGTCAAGTACTCAGCAGAGCAAAGGGCACACAGTATGTGCTAATCATGGCTCTTTTGTTTGGTGCCTTTGGGTCAGTGTCATCTGTGCCTTTCCCCTTCTCGTCTGCTAGAACACTAGAACCTCACAACAAAACTTCTTCAGACTAACACACAAGGTAACAGGCCCAAAGGAAGAGCTTGAGAGTTTTTTTCCTATGAATCAAATATATGCGCTTGAATGACAGAGCATAGACTCTCCCTCAACAGCTCACTGCCTCTATGTTTCTGTGTTTCCTCTTGGTTTCCACCTCAGTTCAGATACACTGCACTGCCCAAGAGTATAGTTCTGCATAGGCAACTGCCAGAAGAGTTACTTTTTACAAGTCATTAATCAAACGGCCTGCATTACACAAATTAACAAGGAGAAAAGCCTTACTACGTCATTCTCTGTCTTGTAAAATTTATGAAAAAATCTTTTTTAAGGATCTTCACATTCCATTCTGATTTTAAGAAATATTCTGCAAACTAAACATGAGCCCAGGAGAAATCACCAACTTTAATGTCCATATTACTACTCAAACTACGAACAGTACTAGCTCTCTTAAAATGTAAGGAATGTCAACACAATCTACACTGGCAGTCATCTTAATCCTTTATTTGTTTCATTCTTACAAATGAAAAAACAGTGCTCAAATAAATATTTACTTAGAACAAACAAAATTCCTATGGTTTACACCCAGCTTCTGATCTCAAAGATATTTTATAAAAGCAAATCTTTAACAGAAACAAAACAGAATCCCTGTATCCCTCCCTGAGAAGTTTTCACTGTAGCTGGAGAGAGAAATGGGGGTAATAATGAAGAAGTTAGTCTTTCAGGATGAATAAGAAGACTTTTAGGATAGATGTAATATCTTTGCTTTATAAATGCACAGGCTGCTTTTAATTGACATTAACAAGAGCACAGTGACATTAATAGTTATAAATGTAAATTAAAACATAAAATTGGGTCCCATATAAAGAAGTACATAAAAGTGCACATCAAATGTCATGTAAAATAACTATGTTGAATACCTTTTTCTCTTTACTGGATCGTTTTAAGTTCCCACAAATTTAGGTGATACCCTTTGCCCTCTCTGCCTCAAATAATTTTGTATTATGGGATGCGAAATTAACATTAAACTTCTCAATTTTAACTAATTAGAACTGCCAGAGCACTACACATGTTCAAATGAGACTCTTTATTAAAAACCCGCAAAGCTCACAGACTAAGCAAGCAGAAAAAAACAGGAATAAACAGTTCTAAGCGTCCGCTTCATACAGCAAAGTCATAACTGAGAAGTGTGATTCTGCTTTTAAAGCACTTGTCTTCTTCGAGAAATGCCAACACAGCAAACACACCAAGTTCACCTAACTTGGAAATAATCATCAGCCTAATTCAAGTGGAGGAACAATTCTGAACCCCAGTACTGAACTGCCATCTCTGTTTTCTGCAGTTCTGCACAATTCAAAGTGAACTCTACAGCAAAAGGGAACGTAAAATTTAATAGATTTTTTAAAGTTAATGATTCAGCCAATTCTTGGAAAAGCTTCTACTTGAGATGTCAGTAAGAGTTCCTATCAAAAGAGGCTCCCCAGCTGTTAACCCAACTCTGGAAATTCCCTCTTTCTTGCCCATTCCTGACTATTCCCAAATCCAAGTAACAAAACTTTGCTGACCCTGGAGAGGGCTTTTTGGTTCCTGCGAACTCAGAACTCTATATCTAAATACACATTAGGGCTCTCACAAGTGTTTACTGAATTAAACTGGAGAAATGGCACTGGAAAGCCAACCTCGCAGGGCCACCGCCTGCTCCCTTGCCCGGCCTCCTTCCTTCTCTATAAGAGGAAACTGCGAGGTCTAGAGCTGAGGTCAAGTCATCCAGGATCCTGGGTCCTGGCAATAGGCCCAGGAAGCTATGACAGCCAAGGGGTCTGGGAAGTGGTTCCACATGGGGCACCCACTGCCCTGGGAAATGCTGATCGCTTGCCAGGACACAACCCGTAGCCCAGGGAGCGGAACCGGATGGTCCGGGAACCCAAGTCAGTTGTGTATGACTCCCAGGCCCCAATCCTATTCCACCACGCTCCTTCCTGTTTATGGATCCCGCTCCTACAACTGCTAACTACCAAAGGGAAAGCAGACGTCTGGGAAATATGTCAACACATGACATAACTTGAAAAAGCTGGCTGCTTATTGGCGCGAGTTACAACTTGCCGGGTTCACGCTGGAAAACCGGCTCGCTTTAATTGCTTTTCTTTCACTAAGTCATGTTTCCCCCTCAGGGCCCCCGCAAAGGTCTAGTTACTGAGACCAGGTAGTCTGGGTAGCAGGGACCAAAGTGTGTGGGCGGTGGGCAAAGGCAAGGAAGGAGGGGATCCACCGCTTCCGAAGCGACAGCAGCCTCGGATTCACGACAATCGCAGGGGCTCTGTGCTGGTTCGCACAAGCTCAGGAAGAGGAAGGCTGGGCACCTCCTCGCAGGCAGAACCGAGCTGCCTGATACCACCAAGCGGGCACCGCTGCACCGCGCCGATGCCCTAGGTCGGACGAGGGCGTGCCACCTTTGTCTGGCTTCCTCCACCACGAAGGACGACGCCCCCATGCAAGGAGGGTCTGACCGGGTGCGAGGCGGTGGGCGCTCGGTTCCCGGCCCTGCGCGAGGCCCAGGAAGGCAGCCTGGAAAGCTCGCGGTGCCACTGCGCGCACAGTGCGCGCCCGCAAGCCCTAGCGCAGTGCCACTTCCCTCGCGGCCGGCGCCGGGTGGAGAGCTGGGGGCCCAGGCGCGTCCCCGCCGTCCTGCTCCGCACGCCTGGGCCAAGCAGCCCGCTGTGCCCGCTGCAGGCCCCGCTGCTCCCACGGGCCCGAGGACCCCCGGCGCGGCCCGACCTCAGCCTGGCCACAGCGTGGAGGAAGGCAAGACAGCCAGCCAGACAGCACCCCACACACACCCACTGCTGCCCCAGCCCTCTCTCACCTGCCTGCACAGTGTCCGAGAGGTCGTGCCCGGGGGCTGCGTTCCTAGGGAATTCCTTCAATTTCCGGGCGCTCAGGTTCAGCCCCCCGGAGTTGGCCGCCTCCTCCAGCGCGCGCTCCAGGCCCCGGTTCAAGGGCAGGTTGAAGCCCCCGCCGCCGCCGCCGCCGCCGCCCGCCCCTCCGCTGGCTCCGGTCCCTCCGTGGTGGTGATGGTGGTGGTGGTGGTGTGGGTGATGATGTGGGTGCAGAGTCGTCACGGAGAGCGCGGGCACGAAAGGTTGGGGTTCGCTTCCCGGCGTCGCCATCTTCTCCTGGGCCCCCCCGCCCCGCCCAGCCGCTCCTGCGGGGGGGGTCACAGCGTTCCCCGGCGGGAAGCCGGCGGCTCGGGCTGACTCCCCGCAGGGCCCGCCCGGACGACGCCGGAGAGCCGGAGGAGGCTGGGGCGGGCGCGCGGAGCGGGGCGCAGACCCGGAGGCGGCAGCGGCAGCTGGGCGGTGAAGGTTTCCTGTCCCCGGGAAGCCGCGGACTGCGGCGGCGGCGGCAGCGCGCATGTGTTTCCTCGCCCGCGCCCTCCTCTCCGCGCTCTCCCCTCCTCCGCCGCCTGCTCTCTCCTCCTCCTGCCCCCGCGCTGTCTGTCCCGCCGGATCCCCGCGATGCGCCGCGAAATCAGAGCTGCGCGCCACCTCCGGTGACTTACAACTAGCTGCCCAATTCTCCGGGTTCCCTTTGGTCTTCCAGAAGATTTTAGGGCACAAGGAATTTTGGATTGTAGGCGAGGCAACGGATGGAATTTGAAATACAGTGAGGTCACGGGGAGGAGAGTTATCCTGAAGGTTTGACCCAGACACCACCCCCCCCCCGCCCCGCAAGGCAGTTTTCACTATCGGGTTAGGGCCGCAGGCCCAACCCCCACCCCCAGCCCAGCATTTGGGCCCTTACTGCAAATCAGGGGCTGGTCTGGGTATTATACGTAAATTCTCTCTTTAAATCCAGGAGCCCCTAAGTGGACCTATTGCTACCCTCAGTCTACAAAGAAAAATTAAGAAACTTATCTAAAGTCATCGCTGCAGACAGAGGTGGTGCTGGATTCGAACTCCAGACTCTAGAATGCCTTCCCTTTCCCACAGGCTCCGGGACTAGACTACCATCCGGAACTGACAAATACAACAGGGCTGTGGTGGGCAAGCGACAGTGGAAAGCCAGAGACCCAGGAAGGAAGGATGTTTAAAAGGTATCCTGTTTAGGGTAGACAGAATCTTTGTTATATAAAGGAAATGGAGTGGCTATGGCTGACTGAGCCCCAAATTGGGCTGTGCTGGCAGAGGTTAGGTCAGTGACCCAGCAAGCCATTGAGTCCTATCTTGAGCCTGAGCCTCGGTACAGTCAGTGTCCTCGTGCTGCTTCTTGTCCCATGGGGCACAGCATTCACATTCTGCCGTGCATGACCCAGGGTGAGCGCCCAAGCCAAGGTTTGGAGGCAACAGGTAACATCTGTCACCCAAGGATAGACCAGCTGAGAGACGATGAAGTCGCACTCCTTTCCCAAAAGTTCAGCTTCATCTTTCTCAGGTCTTTATTTTTGCTCTTTACACGAGGCCTTATGGTTCCTATAGGCTGATGGCTTGGGGAAACGTGGCTGGCAGTCAAGTTAGAAAACATTAGAGCTTTTGTTGGGGAGAAATGTGATGACGAAGGCATCAGACTGGAACTTGTAAATTTATGGACTCAGCACTTAAATATGATTTGCTGTATGTCACTTGCAATCACTGTGGCCTAGTCGCCCTTAATTCCTGCGGAATTCTTGGTTGAGAACAAAATACTACAATTTTTTCAGAAGAAACTAGCGCCACCTGCTGGTATCCTCCCAACCTCTTCTCGCTGAAACTAGATTAATAGTGATTAGTATGCGCCATGAGCTTGCAAACATCTGGCTGAATACAAACGTAGTCCAGATCAAGAACTGTTGGGGTGCCTCATATAGGACATATCTATTAAAAAGAAAGCTACTAATCTTTTTAGAGGAAATAATAGTAATAGTCTGTGATTTTCCTTTAAACAGGGGTTCAATCCTTTATGTTAGACAGACCTGCTTACTGTAGCTTGGTTTACCTCCTACATTTTACTAATGTATACACTCCTCAAGGTAGGCACTTACTCATCTTAGCAACTTCCTCCTGGTATCCAAGAATCTAGGGGTGTATCCTGTATGTAATGAGTGTACAATGAATATTAGTAATTAATTGTGTTGCGCAATAGGCCACTGTTCAACAGCTTGCTATTTGTTGATACATCTTTCAAGCTTCAAATGCTTTCCTTGCATAAAGAAGTGTTTCCTTCAAGATTGTTTGAAACTGATCTCGATTATTTCTAAATATTCAAGAAACATGACAAGCCATTTCCCTGCATGTCTGGCTTCTTCGTAGTTCTCTTTGGTTTTGATTTTGATGTTTTGCTTAGTACAGTACCAGGGAAGGTACTCAACCTGGAGAGCACTGAGTCCTTTTTTCAATTTTTATTTTGAGACAGGATCTTGCTGAATTGCCCAGGCAGGACTCGAACTTTGAATCCTCCTACCTCAGTCTCCTGGGTAGCTGGGACTCCAGGGATGCATCACTATGCCTGGTTTCCCTGATGTTTAATACTATTCGTTTCTCATGAAAACAGCATCCTCATTCAGTTCCACCCTTCCCTTCCTGTGCATCTGGTCCACTGGGAGCAGTCATGTTTCACAATTGACTATTGTTTAGCCTAAAAGTGGATTTATGGCCACGTGACAGAGCACCCAGGGGAGCCTGACTCTGTTCAGACCTGCCGTCCTGATTCTCATCTTTGGTTTTTGTGAGCTGACCAGTATATGGTTTGTCCCTCATACCTGCAGGTTCAATATCTCTTGGTTTAGTGTCCCCAGATTCAATCAACTGTGAATAAAAAATATTCAGAAAAAATGTATAAAATGACATTTTTCTTGATGTTCTTCCATGAATAATACAATATTAACAACTATTTACTGAGCATTTACATTAAATTCAGTTAGCATTCAATTACGCTAGGATAAATAGTCTAGAGAATTTATCTGGGAATGTAGTGCAGTGGTACAGTACTTTCCTAGTAGATAAGAGTACCTGGACTTGATTCCCAATATAGTGAAAAAGTAGATTTTTAAAAAGTAATCTAGATTTTGAAGAAAACAAAACATTATGACAGCTATTGCTGATTTAATATCATCCTTAGAAATCCTACCATGCTTCTATTCTTCTACTACCACATTGTGCTTATTGGGATTTGAATATGTGCGATAGTTTAAACAAAATTTTTCTATCGAAAATGAGATATTATAGTACCCATTGATCATTTTCTGTTATTCGGTTCAGAAAGCCCTATAATTCTTTCACTCTATGCATAGCTTTATACTATTTTGTTATGTTTGATATTATTGTATTTGAAACTATGCTCAACTATAGCAGAGTAAGAGATATTGTGATAGCTACTGTTGATGTCTGGTTGTCTTAATGTAAAGTACTGTGTTGCCCTGTTCTGATCTGCTCTGTACTGCCCTCTTTTGTTTTATTCTCTTTAAAATAAAATTAAATAAAATAAAATAATTGAGAATATGATTCAAAAGCAAAAAAAAAAAAAAGCAATCTAGATATGACCCAAGGTATATGGGAAGATACAGATATGTTACATGCAAATACTGCACATTTTGAAAAGGGGATTTGAGCATCCTAGGAGTTTGGTAGTCAAGGGGGGGGGTCCTAGAACCAATCTTCCATGAATTCCAAGGGACAGTTATATACACAATACATTCTTCTTGTTACTGAGGTCTGTTTTATTTGATTTTCTATCAGTGCAACCAAGAGTCTGAATTAATATACTGAATCTACCATATTTTAATCTTTCTTCTTCCTTGTTTCCCTATTGTCTATTTGTGGATAGTCTATTATTACTAAATCTTTTACAAATAATAATCTTTTACAAATCTGCTGCTGTTTGAGAGACAGCAGCAGATTAGATTTTTCTATTCATATTTTGTCTTTTTTTTCGTATTTTGTCTTCCAATGATTCCATAAAGTAACATAATTGAAATTACTGCACTGAGGGGGAAAATAGAATTATTTTCAGTTCCAAATGTGATAGGAGAAAATGATCAATCTCATCAACAAATGAAAAAGAAATTTAAGTCATTTTTAAAAGTGACTGTTCACCGTTCAATTGGAGTTTGGTTCATTTATAGGTTCTATGATTCCAAAAGAGAAAAGGATCCATTTTGGGGGTTTTAAAAAATCTTCCTGCACTCACAAAAGATGACAGGTTATAAACCCTTCCAAATTTAAAGACCCAACCCTTTTACTCTTGTTTGAATTATGGACCTATAGACAAGCTTATAAAAACCAAATTTAACCTGGGCATGGTAGCACAGGCCTGTATTCCCAGCACTTGGGAGGCTAGGCAGGAGGGTCACCGCAAGTTCAAGGCAAGCCTAGGCTACACAGAAAGTTCAAAACCAACCTCCACTACATAGCAAGACCCTGTCTAAAAGAAAACAAAACAAACAAAAAAATAAATTAAGAATGAGAGATAGATGATGGGGGTGCTGTTCAACCCATGCCACATTTTCTGAAAATCACTACAAGATCTCTTTTGGTGGGAATCGAAAGTATTGTCTGAAGGGTGAGCATGGTCAGCCATGTTTGTTCTTTCTAGTCTGGAATGCCCTGTCCAGCTAAAGTAACTGGACAAGAGGAGGCTGACACAAGTTCCAGTTGTCCATGCAGATGAATTCACACCTTAGACTCTCCACTGAAAATTTAAGCAAAAACACATGGACACCAGAATCAAATGAAAGCCATCATTTTTACTTCAAATACAGCAGTCCGGACTTTATATCTTTTTGCCTCATCTTCAAACACGGCTTTGCTTTCCTCTTTCCTAATAAGGAACAAGAATATCCCATGATTAACACCAGCTTTTCCCGGTTACTCCTTTGACATGCTCTTGGTTAATAATGTATTTTGAATGTTTATCTGTAAATGATCAGAGTACATTGTATTCATTGGTTTTAGAGCCTTTAACTGCATAGATGATTTAATAAATAATGTTGTCTGTAATATTTACATGTTGTATTACAACTAAAACCGCCAGTGTAAGTATCTCTGAAGATAATAAATATTACTATTTTGGGTGTATTTCAGAAATTTGGCTTATGTTCCAAAATATCAGTCAGTGAACCAGTTAGTGATAAAGTGACCTTAGCAAATGACAATGTCCAAAGTTTCTTATATAAATCTAAGTACATTAAATTTGTAGAATTGGGTATAATTATGAGATTGTACTTTTCTTATTTTTTTTCTGGCATGAAACAAAACAAAACACAAGCCAATGATAATACAGGTTAAACATCCCTAATCTGAATATTTGAACCTCAAAATGTTAAAAAAAGAAAAATCTGAAACTTCTCAAAAGCTAACATGATGCCACAAGTAGAAAATTTTATACCTGAACTCACATGACAGATAGCAGACAAAATCCCAGAGTATAATAGTGCATAAAATTGCCTTTGGGATATCTTTAATACATGTATATGAAACACAAATAAATTTTTATGTAGTCTTGGGTCTTATCTCCAAAATATCTCATCGTGTACATGTAAATACTCCCAAGTCTGAAATGCTTCTTGTCACAAGCATTGCAGATAAGAGATACTCTGCTACACATCAATTGTAATATTAATATCTTTTCTGAAAGAAAAACTAGGTAAAGTTAGCAATTTTAAAGTTGTGTACATATGAGACGCCTGGAAACTGCTTAGACTCTTGGCTTTTTTTTCTGTTATAAAATCTTTATTAACATAGGATTGTACATATTTATTGGTGCAGTGTTTTGGTTTTTGTTGGTAGCACCAGGGATTGAACTGAGAGATGCTCTACACTGACCTATGTCCCAGGCCTTTTTATTTTTTTTTCCATTTTATTTTAAAGAGAATAAGACAAAAGAGGTCAGTACAAGGCCTTTTTATTTTTGTTTTGAGACAAGGCCTCACTAAATTACCTAGTCTGGCCATGAACTTGAAATCCACCTGCCTCAGCCTCTCAAGTAGCTAGAATTGCAGGCATGAGTTGCCACATCCAGCCAGTATTTTCTTAAGAGGGTGCTGGTCATATCTATTGCAGACACCTGCTTTGAGCATTTTCTTAAACTTTGCTCACATCCTCTGTGATTTAATGTGATGCCCACACATCCTTGTGAGAGTGTGGATTTGTTTGAGTCTTCACTTCTATCCTCTTTCTGCTTTCCAGGTCTTCTCACACTACAAATTATTCTCAGTCTGAACAGAGGATTTTGCCAGCCTTTACATTTTCAGTCTGTCACAGCTTCTGTTGCTTAGACCCCGCTTTTTAACCTATCTGTCCCAGTTCTTCCTCCTCATGAACCAAAGAAGTAGCTTCTGCCACTTGGGCAGGCCTTGCCTGCCTCAGCTCCTGTTCTCTTCACACTTCTACTCACAGGGCACCCACCCTAGACCGGTGCTGGTGAGTGGCACGCAGAGCCCCAGAAGGCACATGAGCCCAGTTGCCCCCACATCACCCCAGCAGCTGAGCATCGGATGACAGTACAGCGTTGGCACTTTGTGATAAATAAGTGGGTTTTAGTCTCTAAAAGCTTTGCCATCACTGTGCTGGAGCAGGGAGACGTCATCCAACCTTTCTACAGCAGCTCCTAACAAATAAAGAAGCTATGGACTCTGGGCCACTCGGGTACAATTCTCAAAGACACTGCCCTCTGGAGCCGCTCCCTGAACAGCAGTCGAGGATCCGTGTGTGGGGGAAGAATCATCTGTGATTTGGTCTTCCTTCTGTTTTTATAAATTCACCTGGACTCATGATGAAACACCTTTTTGCTTGATTTTTAAAATCATTTTAAATCAATTCTGTTTAAAAATAATACACCTGATGTTATAATCAATTGTATAGCAGAGACAACTTTCTGACCCAGAATTTAAGAGCAATAATAACATTCTGAAAGAGGCTGTGTGGAAAATAGAACTTGACCCACTCAGAATAGAAAGCTGATTGAAATGAAAAGAGTATCTTTGGCTAATGAGGTTGAGCCCTCCTTAAATAAGTTGTAAGGGAAAAAAATGTCAGTGAGCAAGAACTTCCTATCGGAAGTTTCCTACAAGATAGCCAGGAAGTCACTGGAAAATAACTGAAGGATGCCAACTAACAAGATTTCAACTTACAAAGAAATACAAAAATTATATTTTTTATATTTCTAGAACTAGATTTTTAAAACTAGATTTTTAAAGAACTAGATTTTTAAAAGATGTAAATGTTAAATAACAGATTAACATCAGAAGATAGCTATCCTATAATTGTTTAATATATTTATCATATTGTTATTGTTTTGTATGGAACTATGGTATGATTGGCCTGTAATACACTAAAAATGAATTATTTAGAGAAAGCAATTATTTGTTTACAAACAAAGTATTTAACTTGCATGGTTAAATGGAAGTGACATTTTCCAGAGTATGTACCTCTAAATCTTACTTCTTTAGGCTGCTAACAGGCATTATGCATACAATTTGTTATTGCCAAGTAAGTTTAGGAGACAGAAGGTCAGTAAAAGTTTGGAAGTTATTTTACTATGGGACCCCTGGAGTCTTCAGTGTGTTAGTGTAGATTGTAAATACACAAGGAGGAAAGAAGATTCACAAGCAGTTTTCTATATACATTTGACCGAGTAACTTCTCTGTTATCCAGAGACTACACTTGGACGACCTTCGGACAGGAGTCATCTCTCTCACTTTTATTACGTGTAATATATCACAGCTCAACTGATCAAAATGTATCTCCCAGGCAGTTCCTAGCCAGATGTCAACTGTCATACGCAGCACCTCCTCAGCAGAGAGACTCTAAGACTTGCTCATTAGGTGGATTTTAAAAGAAGTTTTCTTACTTGTACCTAAGCTACTGTGTGTTTAACTGAAACATTATACGTTCCCCAAAAGCAGCTTTTTAAGATTATGGATGTCATTCCAAGGATATTTTCCAAGTCCAAGGCTGTCATTAGTGCACAGCCAGGTGCAGAACAGCTCCCAGAGTGGCTCTTCTCCCTGGACTGTATAGGAATTGCACTCTGGCTGCAGTGTCATCACACATTCTGTATGGGTGATGCTACTACTGCTCATATTACACACTCTGTTATTTCTTAAGTGCTTGAAGTAAGTGCATAACTTAATAATGAGGGTGTTGCACCTGAACTTAGGAAATAAGGCTGGACAAGGAAGCAATGGTGCAGAAGCAAAGGAATACTATCATTTTGTTCTCACTTCCTACAAACTGGGTCAACATGACAAGCCACCGCTGTTCCCAGTAGCACAGTTCACCATAGTTCAGAAGCAAGACAGTTAATCTTAATTCAGTGTCTGTTTGATATACAGTTGGTACAGCCCTGTTCTTGGATAAATGTCTGGCAGGTAAACAAGACCCCTAGTGCAAACTGGCTGAGCTCCAAGACAGGCCCCTGGCACAGTGGCTACTGCAGTCTAATCATGTGCACTTTAGTACCACATTGTTCTGCAAGGACGGACTCTTTAAGAAGCTGCTAATGGTGGTTGTCTGTGGAAAAGAAAACTTTGGAGGAGATGGAAGAGAAACTTACCTTTCTTTGATAACTCTTTGGTTCAGTTAAAATGTTTTACCTTGATATCTATAACTTTTATAAGCACTTATTTACAACTTAAAGGTACCAGTTAACGCCAGGCATGGTGATGCATGCGTGTAACTCCAGCACTCAAGAGAATTTCTGCAATGAGTTTGTGGACTGCCCGCATTACACAGCAAGACTGTCTCAGAGATAAAATCTCAATTCAATACAGGAATAAAATAAGATTAAAACACCAATTTAGGAGATTGAGTTTAGAGCAATTATCAAAGGGGAGAGGTGGGTGTGTCTCAAAGAAGACTTCAGTAAGTAGGACTTCAGAGATACAGTGCTCTACAGGATACACTGGAAGAGAAGAAGCAAGAGAAAAGAGTGTTACAGTAGTTAGAGTGATACGTGGAGAGATGGCTCGTTATTGGACTAAGATGAGGCACAAGACTACAAGAAGGATGAATGACGGGAAGTGCTTGAATAGAAAGGTCCACAGAGCACTGACATTTAACAAAGATTGGCTGAGCTGCTTCTTCATCATGGGAAGTGTCTGGTAGTGAAGGTGCGACGGAGAGAAGTCCTGTCTACACGGTCCTTGTAGCAGAACCAGAGACAGTAGACAGGGGCCACAGAACACCCTCTGTCTTGTAACAAAGCAGTTCTGGAACAGCTTGTAAATATCTAGACTGCATAGGTAAAAAAGACAAAGGAAACAAAAACAGTGGGTGAAACTTTGTTATCCCAAACACACGGGGACTAGAGAAAGGAAAATATTAATAAGTGATTTAAAAGGCAAAGAGCACAGAAAGTCAGTAGTAATTTTCAATATGGTAAGCTAAGGGGATTTGAAAGAAGACAGTCTCATGAAGAAGTTGAGAGTCCAAGAGGAGAAAGCGGGGAGGGGGATAGACAATCTTCCGGGTGACAGCCGAGGAAAAGGTGAAATGAGAAGGGAGGCGTCCAGAGCAGATGAATAACTTGGTTGCTCCTCTAAGCCTAGAGTAAAAAGATCAACTATGCCACAGTAACAATTCAGAGACTACAAACTGTATGGAAAAGGGCCAAGAATCTAAATACAAATGAGAAATAGCACTGTACACCAGTAATCCTACTACTCTGGGAGGCTGAGGCAGGGAGACTGGGAGTCCAGCCTGAGCAACTTAGTGATTCAGCAAGATACCATCTAAAATAAAAACAAAAAAGGTTAGGAATTTACTTCAGTGCAAAGGCCTAGTGGTCAAAACCCAGTATGGGGGGAGGGTGGGGAGAAGGATGACTCTAAAAACACACCTCCTACTAAGAGCAGAATACAAGACTGGATGTAGATAGGGAGATTTATGAACAATCCAAACCAGAACCTGTAGGGCAGTTTGCAGTGCTGCTCCACTGTAATAGGAAATATTTGCTACTTTGTTTTTCAATCTAACTAGCAGATGAACTGTCACTGAATTCTCAGTGTTGCCAGTAGTTTTTTTTCTTCTTGGATATGTCTACGTGTACATCTATGGGCTGAAAACTCAAGTCTACTTTAAAACACATACCCTGCCATATAAGATAGAAAAATAAACAAGCTTCTAATAAGGAACTAGTTCTCTTCAGATTGCTCTCCGACAGGGTTACCTTGTGGAATTTGAAAAAAGCCTGTCAACCCATGAGCCCAGGAGGGTTTGGGAATCTAGTCCAGCTTCTCCATTCTACAAATTGGGAAACTGATGTACACACATGAAGAAGAACTGCCCAGTGTCACCTGACTGGCTGGTACAGGATGCCAACTGGAACTCAGGTCTCCGGTTTCTGCCTATTTTCTCCTAGTTCCTCATAAGAATAGAAGTCATCCACTATGGAATTACCTGCCACGGTTGTGGTTCCTTCCACTGATGTGGCTCACCTGCTTTTTGCCTGGGTATATTATTAAAGGCATATGGCCAAGTGGAGTGCTTACAGGGCTGAGGCCAGAGACAGGCTGTGGGCAGGCTGTGGTTTCAGGTCCTTGAGAGCTGGTCTAAAGGACCTTAGAGAGTCTGACTACTTGTCTCAAGGATAGGACAAGAAGTGTGCCCTGGGCAGGGTCTAAATCCAAAGATGGGACAAATTATAAGGCCATGTTTTCTGATAACCACTTCATGTT
>PVJX010005249.1:0-87413 GCA_004027295.1 Dolichotis patagonum | reverse complement strand
GTCTGAGTCACTTTCTCATCACTAGGATACAATGCCTATAGCTCACAGGAGGAGGGGTTTGTTTTGCTCACAGTTCAGAAGTTTTGGTTTATATTTGGCTGGGTTAAACACCGAAGAGGTGTGGTAGAATAGATAGAGGAAGCCTGCTTAGGTAAGGTAGTCAGGAACAGAAAGGAAGGGGAGAGATAAGGGGGGAGAGACATACCTCTCCAGCTCACACTCCCCATGAGTCACCCCTAATGATTGGTCCCCGCCTCCTAACTGCAAGTCACCTATATGGGCCGCATTATTAGATCACCTTCCCAAAGTCCTGGGTATATGGGCACAAACCCTCCATCTGAATCATGACAGCTAGTTAGTGTTACGTATGGATTGAAGAAAAGCATGAAGGATAGATATATAGGAGAAATCTGGAAAGAAGAAAGGAATTTGTAAAATGGCTTGATATACTACAAGAGATCAAACAAAATATGTGGAATTGTGCTTCTTACATGGTAGAAATTAATTATGTTTCTAGTGGCACAAATTTCGTTTGCATTTCTATGAACGAGAGTCTTGGGTTTGGGAATATTAGCTCAGCAGCATAAATTCCTCCCTGGCAAGCTCAAGGTCCTGAGTTTGATTCCTGGTACCAAAAACAAAACAAAATAAAACAAAATAATCTTTGCATTACTTTTCTGCAATTAGCAGGGCTATAAATAAAAAACAATGTAAACCACAAAATTATTTGTTTTATAATCAGATAACACTGGAGTTTAGTAGAAAAAGACCATCACTCAGTCACCATTTGCCCATTGGAAAGTCTTTTACAGTTTTCCCTAAAATAACACCTTTATTTGTAGTTAATTTCAGATATTATAAAATAAAATTTAGAAATGTCACAAGCTGCAATATTAATACTATATAAATTTTAGGTGGGAACTGAAGAAATAAAATTTTCTATAGTGTCACTTCATTTATGGTTTTCTTCTTTCATTCAAATAAGTACATAAAAAAGGCTTTTTATGCCAAGCTGTGGTCTAGATATAGACAGTAGGGTGGTTGCTGGGCATAGTATAGAGGTCACCATCTCATAGCACTTCCAGCATCATGGGGAAATATTAAGGAAACTGTCCTAATTGCTGGCAAAGCATATCATTCAACTAAGTAAGTGTGATAGAGTATGGACACCAGAAAATCTTCCCTGAGGCAAGGCACAGTAAACTACATCTAGGATAAGTAGAAAGAGTCAATAGGCAAAGAGGCTAGTGGAAGAAATTGAAAGGAGATAGCTGTTCAAGCCCACTGTTAGGCAAATGTTCCTCGCATACAAGGAAGATGGTTTGAGTGGAATCCTAGGATTAACAATGGCTGGATTGCATTTGAAGAGCATCCTATTGTGCAGATCGATTGAAGAAGATGCCGAAACGATGCGGAGATATCAGTTAAGAGACCTTGTAAAAGTGTTAAGACTCATTTTAGAGCTACATGTAAGCAGAACTATAACGATGTACCTTAATTCAGGTAGTCACAGTGTTTAAAGATGCCTTGAAGAACCAAAGGGTTAGCTTCGCTCAGTTTTGTTTGCTGTAAAGTGGTATTTCAGTACTTGGATAGATAGAACTCTGCATTTTTGTCAGAAAGTATCTTTACATGATCATGCACCTCTTTAATACTCCTGGAGCTTTTGGTTCCCGTTGAATTCACTACTCAGTAAACCCAATTCAAAGATTAATATATGATCTGTGGTAATTTGTTTAGAGTAGTAGTTTATTTGGAATTTTATAAATTATTTCAATATGAAATGCTTTATATTCAGAGTCTAACTATGAAGAAGTTGAACAAAGGGAATATATGTACTTTTCATAAATTTCAAATAACTGATTCTTTTCTTTTCAAATATATATTTAATAAAATAAATAAAGGTATATTTAATTAAGTATAGGTTCTATTTTACACTTTTTTTGAGCACAGAAATCTAATCACAAATGCCATTTTCTGTGTCAAAACTCAAATTTTCTTCTTTTTCTGAAAATTTGCACATATCCATCGTTTTATTTACAATAGCATTTTCAGCATAACTGTGTTAACTTCTGCTGATACTCATGTTTGGCTAACTTCCTTAAAAGTTGGTCCAACTGTTACAGGCAGCTGAGCCAGTTAGAAATATTATAAGCAGTCAGACAGGGCTAGGTCCTGGAAGAAGCTGGCACAGAGGACCAGATGTCTGATGACCTTGGAGGAGACCCACACCTCTTGCTGCGGGCCAGATCTCAAAATAGAGGAAACACACCTCCTGCTGTGGGACAAATCTCAAGACAAAGGATTAAACAAACGCATCTACATCCTGGGGACTGATATTCTAACTAGTTCCCTCTCACCCTGGAGCCACTATCCCATCCCCCTAGGGAAAAGGTCACAGCTCCAAGAAGGCCTGCTTCCTAAGTGACTTGCTTTTCCATTTGTCCCTAAGGTAATCAATTTTACCTAAACTATTGATCTTATTGGCTAACTATAGTTATGTCCTACCTTATGCCCATCTGCTTTGTGAGCTCCCAGTTTTCCCCAACCTTGAACCCATGGTTTTACTCTATAAAAGTCCCTGGAAAAGACAGAGTCCTGGGCAACCTGCTCGGGTCCCCTTCTGTCTCTCTTCAGACAGAAGCTTTCTCTCAATTAATATATTCTCTCCACCTCTGTTGTTCCCAAAATTCATTCTTTGATTTGAGAGAACCCGAGCTTGGGGACATAGCAGGTCGGGAGTTCCATCCTCCTATATCTCAACGTTTCTTTGTTATAGTTTTCAAACCACGTTTTTATTCACTCACTTTCAACTTTAATTGGCCATCGTGGGGGGCTTATGGTCTAAAATTTCTGCTATTTCAAATAATTCTTTTCCAACTCAGAGCCAATACTTCGTAACAGTATCCAAAATAATATTTAAATGATACTTTTTACAAAAAATTAAAATGTTAATCACATTTGAAAACTGACCTTCCACTGTTACTGTTATTACCTATTTTAATCATTACACGCGAATCATAACCAATGATTATTAATTTGTCTTAGGCTATAGTTAACAATTACTGTCTATAGTTAACAAATATTGTCTATGTGTGTTTTTTCTATATTTTGTACACAGTTATTATTATTATTCTTTTTATTGGTACTGGGGATCCAACTCACAACTGTGCACTTGCAAGGCAGGCGCTTATGCCACTGAGCTAAATCCCCAGCCCTACAGTAATGTTTTTAGAGTAAAGGATTTAAGCATAAGTAAATGCTAAAACCAGCCACAGTAAATCAACCAAGCAGTAGTTTCCAAAAGAGAATGTTAAGGGCCAAGAAACTTTGGATCATTCCTATGTAATAAAAAGTGATAACATAAAGAAAATTGAATTTCTGTGAGGCCAAACCCAGGAGATTTGTGATCAAATTCCTGCCAAACTTTTTCCCATCAGGAAAGTCTTGGGAAGAATGAGAAACTTTGCAAAGAATGATCATTTTCATATCTTGAAAAATCATACACACCAAAAAACAAAATCTAAATCTAAAATATCCCAGATGACTAACCGCTATATTGGGTGATAAGATGATGTAATTTACTGAATTTGCATCTAAACATTGTCATCTAATCGAATATAGAAATGCCTCTATTTTCATCTGTCTTTCAATTTTACCCACTACTATCAATAGATTCAGAGGAATGAGTTTGTGTTCTTTTAACTCCCCTTTGCTTCCTGTTCCTTAACTTATCCATTCTTAGGCAGAAGAGTTTTTCTCTTCTGTGGTTTTTCTCCAGCTGCTTTGATGTTCGCCTCTTTAAATCAATCAACTATCCACAGTTCACATGCTCTTATGCATAGATATTGGTTCTTTTTCTTCTCTCAAAAGCCCTGTGAATATAGGAGAATGCAGCTCCCAGCCTACTTCATGTTCTGTACGAGATCGTGTTCTCTAAAATCGAAGAATGAATTTTAGGAACAACGGAGGTTAAGAGTGGAATGTATTTATTGAGAGAAAGAAAGCTTCTGTCTACGAGAGAGACAGAAGGGGTTCCAAGCGGGTTGCCAAAGATTCTGTGTTTTCTCAGGAGTTTTAAAGAGTAGAATCATGAGGTGAGGTGGGTCTAAAGTTGGGGAAAACTGGGAACTCACAGGCAGATGGGCATGAGGTGGGACAGAGCTGTCGTCAACCATTGAGTTTAGTTTTTCAGGTAAAATAGACCTAATCAGGGACAAATGGCAAAGAGAGTCACATAGCAAGCAAGCGTTCTTTATGGATCAGTGACTCCACCTACAGGGGTTTGGGATGGTGACTCCTGGCTTCTCAAGGTGATCCATACTTAATCCCTAAGGATTGCATTTAAGGGTGTGGTTGCATTTGTTTTGCCTTCTATCCTGAGATCTGGCCCACAGCAAGAGGTGTGTGTCCCCTCCAAGGTCACCAGACATCTGGTCCTCTGTGCCACTTCTTTGAGGGCCTGGCCCTGTCTGACTGCCTCTAGTTTTTCTAACTAGCTCAGCTGCCTGTAATACCACCATAATCTTAAAGAAAGATTGTAATGCATCCAAAACTTGGCCTTAGTATTTTGGGTCTATTCAACACCAGGACCCCTGTCTTTGCGAGGTTCCATGTTCCACTGGTAGATTGATCTTCACTAGGAACTTTGGTAACGTTAGCTGTAGATCTGTGTCTCTCCTGGAAGAATTTGTTTCCAGATGTTTGCATTCTAAGTGCAGTATACACATCATTCAACTTCAGAGATAATGCTCATATTAAATGACTTCAAACTTCCTTAATTTTTTTCTAGGACAACCAGCAACAATACTTCTTTTCAGTCCTAGTTCATAATATTCTTTCTTGTTAAACTGTTTTTATTAGATTCTACCATCCTCAATCCGTAGGTTCTATTTTGCACATTTTTTTGAGCAGAGGAATTTAATCACAAATCCCAGCTTCTGTGTCAAAAACTCAAATTTTCTTCTCCTTTCTCTGAAAGTTTACATACATACATGGTTTTAATTACAATAGCGTTTTTCAGCATAATTGAATTAACTTTTGTTGTTATTCATGTTTGGCTGACCTCTTTAAAAGTTATTTCAAGCTTTCTTTTTTGTGATTTTCAAGCCACCTTTTTATTCACTCGCTGTCAACATTAACTGGCGTGGCCCTGAAGCAAGGCCAGCAGATCACTGTAGCTGCTGGTTTCAAACAGGAGCCTAAAGAGAATCCTTTCTGTGGTCTGTTGGCCATTTCAGAATTTTGGAAATGGAATGGTCAATTCATCAGAAAGAAATAGCAGGTGAATATGGCGGACTTTAGGGGGCCTGCAGGGGAGCGACCCTGGCGCCTCAGGACCTGCACCATGCGGTTGACTCGGGATGCCAGGAGAACAAGGAGTTCTTCCTCAATCTGGGGGGTGGCTGAGAGTGTGGCAGACTTTCAGCAGCCCAAAGTAGAGAGACCCTGGTGCATGAGGACCTGCACCGTGCGGTTGACTTGGGGTGCCAGGAGAACAAGGAGCTCTTCCTGTTTCTGGGGGGCGACAGTGATCCTGCCTGCATGTGGGTTGAGAATCAGACATCTCATGTCATCCTGTCCCCCATCCCATGTCCCCCCCCCTCCCCCTGCTTAGCAAGTGGAGCCAGTGAACTACACATCTTGTGAAAAGATTGTCTATGTTATTTAGTATGAGCTCTCCATATGCAAAGATAGGGACAACCATTTGGAAGAAAACAAGAGACAATATGACAGATAGTGAAGATCTCTGGTTGTCTAGCTTTGAAATATATGCTTTCTTATGTCCCATTCTGTTCTGTTTTGTTGTGTTTAATTTTACCCCCTTTTAAAATAAAATCTAAAAAAAATCACACACACAAAAAACTTTAACTGGCAATCTTGCTGCCTATTGTAAGGAGGGAAACCTAGGTCAACAGGCGATATTTCTTAGCTCCTCTATTCTTTGCATCTTCAAGTATATCTAGTCTGTGAGGTGTGGAACCTGGATGGAAGACCAGATCATGAGAGTATTAACTTCATGGGTGGACTACGCCATTGATAAAGTTACAGCTGAGTAGCAGTGGAAGAAGGTATTTCTGTCTTCTTGTTGTCAAGTCTGTGACTCATTACATCTTGAGGAAAACTTCCAAGGTAAGCCTTGCTCTATGCATGTACATGCGTATGTATGTATGCAGGTATGTATGATGATAGTGAACAACCCTATCCTGTACACACTGGGAATTTACTATCCTTCATTATTAAGAAAACTGGAGGCAGGACATTTCCATGGGGAAATAGGATTGCTTCATAAGTGTGATTGGATGTCGGGGACTGCGGCTTCCTGAAGTTATACCTGAGTAGATAAGCAGAAAGGACTTTTAGAACTATGTGTCTCTATGGCGGAATATTCAGATAGCAATAACCAGTTATTCAAAGAAGTATATTAGAAGTATATTAGATAATGAGATTTAAGAGGACATATTGCTAATCCGAGTCACACAGAATATAGAGTCATACAAAATATACACAGAATATAAGGCGATTTGCATTGATGTGTTTGAGTGATTTCTCCTTTGCACAGTAATATTACACAGTAATATAATGCAGGGATTGCAAACAACCTTAAACATTGTCTAGAAATCTCTTATAAATTAGCTTATTAGGATTACTGAGGTACATCAATGATGAAGCCCCACAAGAATGGGAATGTAAATGTAGCAGTTTATATTTTGATATAAGGCACTTACCTTAAAATTAAAATTACCTCAATACATTCTTGGGGTTTGGAAAATTTCAAAATATGTGCAGCTTTTTGAGGTCTTCTAGGAACTACTAGGCAAAAATTATCTTAAAATGAGTCAAACTACTGGAAAGAAAAGGTGGTTTTGTGTTAGTTTCATATTGTTGTTAGGCAAATTAACAGAAATTTGGAGGCTTAAAAACACAATTTCCTCGTACAGTTGAGATTAGAAGATTAAAATGACTAAATGGGCTGCAGTCAGTCCTGGCAGGTATGTGGTCCTTCTCTAGGGAAACGCAGGGTGAGTTTTCCTGTCTTTTCCAGTTTCTAGAAGTTTCCCTCACTTCCTGGTTCATGGCTCTTTCCACTATCAGTGTCAGCTGGGTATCATGTTTGAGTCTCTCTGGTACCTGCTGGTGATCACGTTGTTTTTGCCTCTGTTCTGCTTCCTGTTTTTCCTAACCAGCATCTATGTGATGATAGTGAACTTTTCTGGGGAGTCTAGGCTAATAGAGTCTCCATTTAGTTACAACCCTAAACTCTGTTTTGCTATGTAGCACAATATACAACACGGATTTTGAGGATTAGAAGAATAAGGCCCTCTTTGAGAAAGTCATTAATCTGCCTATCACAGGCTTCAGAAAAGCCCTAAAATTGAATACTGTTGCTATAAATTTGGAGTACTGAAGATGTTATGCCTGTTTGGTTGATAAAGTAAAGACAGTACCAAAACATGATAACCACGAATGTAAGAGGACATTTAAAAAGTACTTTTAAATGGTAGTGTTTAAAATGATAGTTATAAAGAAAAGGGAGGACTAGGAACAGGGGTATATCAGAGCGTTTACAAGGCCCAAAAAACCTTAGCAAAAAAGAGGAATTCAACGGAGGTGATTGGTGGTTCCTTTATTCAGGATATTCCGTCTATAAGACGCACAATTCAGCTGAGATGGTTCTGCATTTAGCAATTTCACAAAACTTACATAGAAAGCAGAACTGCAGTAATAGAGAATATCAAAGCTGAAAAAGACCTTCACCATTTTCAAGACTAAACTCACTTACACAAAGTAAATTGAAGTTCACATTTTTGAGACTTTCAGAAAAGTTGTACAAGTGCTTGGTGCCAAAGGCAGGATTTAAATCTAAATGTCCTACTTTAAAGTTCATTACTCTTGCCACCTTCTCTTCCAGGAGTTTTCTTTTTCTCTCAAGGAGGAAATAATATTTCCTTTCCTCAGGAAATATAAGCTTTTTTTAACCTATCATAAAGGTTTTTTGTCAACTCTCTTTCCTAGAGTGCTACAGAGCAGTTATCTTTCTATTTTTTACATATAAGCTGGTGCTAGATTTAGTTTGAACTGCATAGTGTACAGTACCTTTAACATTCTATATATATCATCTTTGAATTGTCTAGCACCACGCAGGTTTGCAATTACTCACACATTTAATATATTATTGTTTCTGATCCTCAGAAATGTGCTCGGAAGCCTCAAAGCAGGTTGTACATGAACAGAGAGACCTCTGAGGTCTCTCTGGGGACCTAGTTACATTTTTCTCCTGGCACCTCTACTGCATAAGGCTTTGCTGTTTTAATCAAGTCTCCTAGTACCTTGGGACATTGCTGTATAATTTGTGAAATAATTGCAGTATATTTTTTGTCTCGATACATAGGGGAATTAAAAGAGAAGAAAGGTACTAAGAGGAAAAGCCCTTTCTAATACATTTACATCCTCTATAGCAAATGCAGTGAGGTCATAATTCAAGCACTTCTAATGTGGGTGAACAGGAGAAGCACTACAGGCTTGTTCTTGGTACCTTGGCTGTGTTTGTACATAGGTTTGATTGTCTTTCACATCAAATTTCTTGTTTATGTGAAAAAAATGTATCAATTCTGAATTTCTGAATTCTTCTGAGTCTACTGGTTAATAATATGCGATCACAGTCCTTTGTGGAAATTTTCCTTTGCTCCAAGCGCTGTGCTGTGAAGTTAGGCTTGCCCTAGGTCATTGAGTACTATGTGATCAAACCTGGTCTCTGAGGAACTGGGTTTGTTTGACATACAACCAATATATGTGTTAAATTCTCAACTACTCCGAATCACTCAAAGTATTTTTTGCAGAGCAAAATGTCAGGGGAAGTAATTAAAGACGTGGTAGCCTTTCCTTGTGTGGCGGGCAGCCAGGTTTGTAAGGTTGGTCTCTGTTAAGGCTGTTAAAGGGTGAGACAGTAAGGAAGACAATGAGTACTGTTGGCCACAGACACATGGTCTTGTCAAAAGTGCCACTCTAGTTCAAAATTGAGGCCTGTTTTCCCAGACTGAGTCCTAAAAATTTCTACTTTTTCAGAGGCTGAGAATATGAGAGTCCATTTGGGTTCTTCTCTGTACTGGATTCAATTTCAAATTTCAAAATTTACTTTCTGAAAGTTTCATAAAATCTCCCTGAAAAGGTACTGTTCTCACCCCAATTTACCAGATCCCAGTGAGGATGGCGAGTGGGACCTAGGGACTTGGTTACACAGTCAGAAAACCTGAACTCAGGCAGCCTGACTCTACAGGCTTAGAAAGTCTTAGTCATTAGTTACCTGTTCTAACTTTTCCCTCTAATATGCATTAGGTGGGAGCAAACACCATCTAAACCACGATAAACACGGTAGAGGGATCTAAGTTTCAGGATTGCTTTCAAGATTTTAAGTTTTACGAGTGATTTTTTGACTCTCATAGTCAATTGGTTTCCACTGTATTTAAGGTATGTAGAGTTTAAAAATATAACAGATGTTCTTAGGAGTTTGAAATTTAAAAAAAAAGCAAATTTTATACTGAACTCATACACATGTACAATTGTAGCTTATGAATATAGCAAAATATGATGGAAACACTGCTTTTCAATTGTTTTGGTCTCTAGCCAACCTCTGGTTTTCATCAATATTATTCATTACTGTCATCACTTTCCACATCTGATTTTTAATTAGGAACTTAATATGATATAATATATTAATTATTGAACTTGTTCTTTGCCACCTTTAATTATAATTCAGTTCTACAAATTTCACTAAAATGATAGATGCAGGAAATTAAATACATTGTTAAGATATAAACGAAATAGAAAATTTTGAAAACTGCAAAGTTGTTTGATAAAACTATATTTGATGCCAATATATGAAAACTATCAGAAAGTATTTTAGTTATTTTCCATATACAACTTGAAATGTAGAATCAGATGATTAAGCGCCTTTATCCTCTGAGCAAAATTATTTTCTGCTACTGGGAGTTTTGAATATTTGATTTTTCATGATTAACAACCACATGAGAAAAATGTAAAACAAGAAAATTGAAATTTCAATTCAAAGAGCATGCATGAAACAGAAATTTTGTGCCTGTAATATTGAATCAGAAAGTCCAATGGACTGTTAATATCCTCCTATTTTAGTTAGACATTAATAAATTAAGTTTAGCTCAAGGTTTAGGATGAAATGATAAAGTCTTACCTGAAAGAACAAATTTTAAGACCAATTCTGAAATACTTCCCTCAGGTAACCTTTTAAGGAATGTGAATTCACTAAAAAAGTCATATATCACATGAAGAAAAAGATAAGAGGAGTAAAAATCATAAAGTACAGAAACATCTCAGCAACATTCAGATTTTGAAAGTTGACTGTGAAATATAGCATCAATATGTTTAATACATTTAAGGAAATGCAATTTTTTGAATGGTTAAATACTGAGACTATAAATTTTATTTTGTTTTATTTGCTTATTTATTTATTTTCTTTTGGTACCAGAAATTGAACTCAGGGCCTTGTGATTGTCAGGCAGGTGCTACACTGCTGAGCCCTTGGCCTGAGACTATTAAATTTTAGAAGTCTGATTTTAAAAAATAAAAATAATTTTAGACTTCATTATGGATTCAATGTACTGGATAAGTAGACAATGGGCTGAAAGAGAATTAATAAACTGGTAAAATGATTACATAGAATGTAAATTAAAATTAAAAATTTGGAAATAATGAAAGATGGGATGAAATTAGAATATTCAGAGTATATTTAATCACCTTTAGAAGGAATGGATCACATGAAGGTAAAGAATCTACATATAAATCTCTGTATGAATGCATGTAAGCTCCTAATTTGGGTTTATCACAGACAAGGGAAATTATTTAATCTTTAGAAAATCTTTATGTTTTCATCACAGTAATAGACTCAAATATAAAAAAAGAAAAAGACCTACCGTGTTATCGCAACAGATGCAGATCATGTAATAGCAGTAAAAGAATGTACTGTCTGCCATGTAAGTAACACAAAATGTTACTTGGCTACGGCTGCGTGAGCATCAGGGTTATTATGGTCGTACAATGACTAGAGTTCGAAATTCTATTAGAATCTTATAGGATCAGATATCTGACATCGCAGATACATATAAATAAAAGATACAAAACATTTGATAGTTAAAACTTGCATGCTTTGCTTCAATTAAGCAAATTCCACATTTCAACTGTTTACATTATGTGAATGTTCTCTAGTCCACTAAACAATGCGTAAGACATACTGTAAAAGCCTTCTGCATAACTGCTTTATGAATAATTGAAATGCTGTTCTCGAGTTCAAGAGTCAGAATAACATTATGGAATGAAACCAGGCCCGGAACCAGGAGAGTGTTTGACTCTGTCATCACTGATTCTGCATTGTATCGTGCTGCCTCAATTCAAGCAGAATACTAAGGCCACAGTGGCAGCTTCCAGGAAGCACATTTACTGTTAGCTTTGCCAAAGACTGATGAAAATGACCTTAGCATCTTTCCTTTAATGACGCCTTCTGATTGCACGGCTTTGCCACCAACTGTACCCATGAGTGGGACCCAGTGGCCAGCTCCGCTGGAGCACTGACCCCACTGATGAGAGCTCTCCTATAATCTCAGCACTTCTTCACCGTTAATATACACCGTGTGAAGCATTTGCTGAAAATTATTTTGTATCCTAGGGCCCTAGGGCTCCACTTTCAGATACTATTTGGAGAGAGGAAAAGAGGGAAAAAAACAATAATTCCTTTTATATTTTACCAGTCCCATGTCACAGTTTATAAAATTTAATCTTAGTTGAAAGACTAGATGCCTAAAGACTAAAAAGGATGTGTGGAATATTAAAGAAGTCAAGAAAACTATCCTCCTTGATAGTTTAAGATTTGACAAAGTGCAAGGGAAGTGAATAGAGTCCCATCAGGCAGGCCACCATTCAGTTATGGAGAGTAAGAAAGTGCTCAGTCTCCACAGCGTATTCCTCTCCTCCCAAGTGGAGAAGGCCGTGTAGACTGCCCACTGGGCAGGGACAGGAGCGTGGTAAGAACAGAGAGACAGGGAGCTACCTACAAAGAGGCTCTCCGGAACAACAGCTGCTAGCAGGGATGTACCTACCCTTTCTTTGGAAATCAAGCAATTCTGTTTTTGTAAAAGAAGCAATGAATCTCTAACATTGTTCAGGTCCCTATCATGTCATTGTACTGCCACGCATATTTATGAGGTGGAATATTTACAATCTGGAGCTTAATATATAAGCTGAATGACACAAAGGGAAGCAGTCTACTCACCTCTTCCTTCCTTCCTTTTCTTTCTATCTTTCTTTCTTTCTTTCTTTCTTTCTTTCTTTCTTTCTTTTTTTTTTCTGTCTGTCTTTCTGAGTCTGATTATCATAGTAGCGTGGTAGAACTGGCGTATCTCGATGTGCTTTTAAATGCCTTGGGCATCTAAATTTCCTATTCTTTTAGGAGATGGGCATTTGAATACTGAAGTAATAATAAGCCAAATTATTCATATTCATTCAACTTTCTGAGAAAGATTATCTTAACATAACATTATTTTACTCACCACAATATATATACTTTTTGGTCAGCATTAAATTAGTGGTACTACCCATTCTTTCTTGATAAATTATATGAATTTTCACTGCAACAAATTTTGTGTTAGCCTAGTATTTAACATATGAGTTTCAAATTTAAGGACACTACATTTGCTTAATGACAATGATATACAAATTTAAGCAAATTTAGCTTAAATATATATTAACATTTCCTAACAATGCAATTTATAGATGTTTATAGTTATTTTTACTAAAGTTTCTATATTTATTTATTTATTTATTTTTAAAAATTTTCTATATTTATGCAAAAATAGAACATTATCCATGGTGAAAGTTACTTGCAATAAGGGGTCCAACAGGACCACTTATTTCAATTAATACTCTGTTGGCATTTTCTGATTTTAATAGTCAGTGTAGCAAATGGTGGTGTAGCCTAACTTCTGAAATCTCCACTCAATTACTTTTCCTAGGAGTACAATATTTTTATAGAAAACTTAAAATGCCCCAGTTAATTCATTTTCATAGATTTTCCAGAGTGTATATGGCACTGTATAAGTCCATATGGATATCTCTATTATTTAAATTCCATATAAATGGAAATTACTATCATTTAATGAACTCTTCTATTTATATAGGGTTTTAAAAACATATCAGGGCAGTTTTTAGTGAAACATACTCATGAGATTCAGCATGGATCTTTCCACGAAGGAATTTCTACAGGATTCTTTAAGTGAATATAGTTCTCACAATTTGGTCAATCCTAAGATCTTTGATTACGGCAAAATATACCCGTGTCTTTTTAAAACTAAATTTTATTTTGTCAGATTATGTAATTGGACACATAGTAAACTGCTTTACTATAAATAAATTAATATACTATTTACTATATAATAAATTAATGTATCCCCATATCTCATAGTTACTCAATTGTCTTTAGGTTTTGTGTCAAAAGTCATTTTCTAGTGACCTATACACATATATGCATGTGCACACACACACACAGATGATTCTATGCTACACAATTTAAGTAAACAGTGACAGTTCTCTTCAACAGCAAGAAACGTATTCATGCGTTCATTCATTTATTTTTATAGAAACTCTTTGCTGAATACTATCGTTGCCAATTATTACACTAAATGACAGTATATAAACATAAATAACAGATTGCTTTGATGAAGTGCACTGGTTTGGTACAAATGAAAAGTTTTAACATACTTGGTCTAACAAGATCTCCAGATTTCTCATGAGAAAATCCCCAAGGGGAAGTGAAGGAGACAAAAACTGGCGTATACTGTTGGGGTGGTAGCTATGTGGATGGCTGGGGTCTTCCTATGAAAGTATACCACATCCTGGGGATGTTTCTATTGGTGGTATTAGCCACATTGTCCTTTAGGGAGAAAATCAGATTATTGGGGTTGCTAAGCAACCAATTATAGCCATGTATCACTAAAGAGTAAGAATATTTGCAGAGAAATTTAGTGTTAGACAATTTCTTCACTGAACACTTACACAGATTAGGAGAGCTATAGCATTACCAGGTGATAAAATTTTATGGGGCAGCTATCATGCAGGAGGTCTTTAACTGACCGTAATGTTGTTATGCAGTGTGTTCCTGTAGTTTAACTACACCGCTGCAATAAAACTGAAAAAATTTCTACTACTGAAAAATCCTTTGCGTGTAAACTTTTCATATTTTTTTAAGGTGCTCATCCACAGTACTTGAGATTATAGCAGTCTTTATACCGTTACTTTAACCACCTTCCCACCTATTATATGACGGACCTGTGGAAATCGCAGTCATGCTTTGGCCATGTTAGTGCCTCGGACATAGTGCACAGTGCTTAGTGCCTTGAGGGCCTTATTATTTCCATACAACCTGATTTGGTCACATGATCTTGACCCCTATCCTGGTTTGACTTTCCATGTCTACAGGGTTATTTCCAGCCTTGCACGGTGTATTCATGTCAGAGGCTCATAGAGTCCTGTAAAATTCCGATGCTGAAAATGCAGCTATTAGAGATGAGGGTGCTGAAGACAATAGTCTCTTGGTAGTAGTCTGCTGATGTCCTTTCCAGGAACACTTCAGACTTGAAAACTCTGTGGTGGCATTGGATTGTAGGTGTTAACGCCTGCTTTTCTTAAAATAGAGCTAAATTTGTCTTCTAACCTCAGGTAAGTTCCTCACTTAGCAGTGTGTCTCCAGCCTAAGAACAACCCAAGTGATGTCTAGAGAGGTCATCAGCAAAGCTGTTTCGCCAAAATGGATTCTGGGAGGAGAATAAGACAGGAACATTTTGTGAAACAGTTCTCTTCTCATTAGAATAAAGACGTTATGTGGAGCAGGTGATTATAACTGAGGATGCTACTAAAAGGCATACACAAGATCTAATGGTTACTAATGGAAAAATAACAATGGACCATGATAATAAAAAAGTGAATTAAAAAGCAGCAATACTGTGAAAGGTTACTGCTACTCACTTTAGTTCCTGAACAAATATAAAAACATGAAAAAGCCTTGAGGTTTATTTTGTGTGTGTGTGTGTGTGTGTGTGTGATACACAGAACACGCTACCTCTGAGCCTAATCCCCAGCCTCCCCACCCTTTTTTTGTTAACTTTTAGATGGTTTTGCTAAGTTTCCCAGGCTTGCGTTTAACTTTGATCCGCCTGCCATAGCCTACTGAGTAGCTAGGCTTATCGGTCCCACCACCGTGCCCAGCTGAGATGACAGCATTCTTTTGTGAAAAAAGCCACTCGGGCAAGGACGCCATCTACTAGAAGAATTCCTTCAAATTGCTGCTTCTTAACACTTTCTAATTTAGATCTGATTGTGCAAAGGCACTTCTTTCCTTTCAGTGCTTTATTCTTTCAGGGGATGTTGTCAGGTTTCTAGACATGGGGACTATAAATTCCAGATTAATAACACTTATTTAAGATATACAATACTTAATTTTATTATCTTCTCAGGCACTCTCATTTTAGGAGTAAGTGATTAGTGTATATTGCTTACCATAAATGACTTAATCATGAGCAGAGGCCCCAGATGTTAGAATATGCACAGGAAGGAGAGTGTGATACATATAACCTTTCAGAAAATAAAAACGGTATCAAAGCGCTATGGACACATCAGGGGCTTCCGCTGATAGCTCACGCAGAACTAACAGCACTGCTTTTCCTTCATCCTGAGATTTGGATCACACGTCCATTGTGTCAGTTTCCCTAAGTACCATCATTTTTATTAGCTCCGTTTTGGAGGAAATTAGCACTTTTAAAATTTTACATAGTATTTGTCTCCTGCCAGCATCTTTCTGGAGAACTCACTAACTACAAATGATTAATGAACTTTGGGTCCCAGCAATCACACACGCATAAGCTTCCTCCCCGGCAACACTGCTCGGTACCAAAGCAATCGCAGCCCCTCTTGATGTTTGAACTACGTTTCTTAACAAATCATCACATTTTATTTGCAATATAGAGATGACACAATGCAAATAAATAATCAGAGTTTCTCAGGTATAAATTATAATAAATTTAATTTTGAATATAATGATTTTTCAGGTGGAGTGTGACAAAACATACTATCTTAAATTTTACTGATACGTTTTGAGCACAGGTAGAAAAGGGTATTCACTTTTCAGTCATTTTAGAATTACAGAACCCCAGGGATAGGATAGGATAGGATAGGATAGGATAGGATTGTACAATTAGGTCCCTGCCTCCAAATAGTTAGTGCATTACATTTCCCACAAGGTCTATTTTTCTTACAGTAAGGATTATCAAGGAGTTTCTCAACTATCTCTCAATGCTACACCATTTGAGGATTACAAAGGTCATTATGTTTTACTTGCTCCCATTTTAAGTCAGTGCATGTTCTCCGAAGTCATATTTACTAGCTTTGTAATGTGTAGCATGATAGAGCATCATTCCTTGTTAGTGTTACAAAGTCAGAAATAAACTTTCCAAATGCAGTTCAATGAGAAAGCATGGTATTCTCAGCACATGCTGAAACAATTGCACACTCTTGTGCAAAACAGTTAACTCCCATTAATACCTTGTATCACGTATACTGTTTTATGCAAAATGCATCATAGACTGAGCTGTATTACTGAAAATTATATTTCTAGATAGAGAAGAAAATCTCTGTACCTGGGTTGAGCAATGATTTATTGGAAAGCACAATGGTATCTGTAGCATTAAAGAAAATACTGCAAATGTTTTTAGCAAAATGAAGAACCTCTATTCTTTAAGACAATGTTAAGAGAATGAGAAGACAAGCTACATTTGCCAATCACATTTTTGAAGGATATATATATATATATATATATATATATATATGAAACTATTCAATTAAATATAGGCAAAATATTTTATGTATCATTAGAAAAGAAGATATGTGAATGAAAATTAAGCATGTGATAAAGCTACTTAAAATTATTAGTTTTCAGAAAACTTCAAGTTAAACCCACAATGATACATGAGTTTAAATATTAAATTTCTTTAGAAGTCTGATCATCCCAATAATTGCTGACATTGTAAGCCAGCTGGAATTTCCATGCATTAATGATTGTAACACCAATAGTATAAACATTTGTTGAAATAAGCAGTTTTTTACAAAGTCTATACTTACTCCTGCAAAATGGACCTCCAATTCACTTCTCTTTCTCGTGAAAAGGGAAAAGACATCTATAGTAATCTTCATAGACATGAAGAAACAGGTTTTCATGCTTTTTTTTGTTGAATAAGTAACAATGTTGAAGAAAAAGATGAAATATATTGCTGGGGATTTAGCTCAGTGGCACAAGTGCTTCCTGACAAGCACAAGGTCATGAGTTTGATCCCTGGGACAAAAAAAGAGGAAATATAAAGCTAATTATGGAATGTATCACATATGTGTGTGTGTATAAGGTAGTCAGGAATAATAACTTCAAAGAGAATAATAAAATTTTGTGTTTGATAAATATGTTCCTACTCTTAATTACAGCAAAGATTTCATATTGTAAATATCAGTTAACTTACCTAATAAGTTTGAAATATATACTACTTGTTCACTAAGAGGTACACATTGATAAAGCTGCTTAGAAAATTGTTAGTTTACATACCTGGCATATTAGCTGCTAAGCCTTTTCTGTGATCTTTGCCTGCAAAACCATCCTTTGAATTATTTATAATACAGCTAGAAAAGATTTAATAGTTTAATGAAAAATAATTATCTCTGCAAAAAAGAGATTGAGGCTGGAATAAAAAGCACTTTCTTCTCTACTCCTGAAACTCATAGTCCACCAAATTTAGTAGTTTACTATCACCATCTGAACTTGCTGATTCTATCTGCCACTTATTTCTTGAATCCTTCTGCAAGTGATCCTTCTTATTTTATTTATGTCTGCCAGGCCTCAGGTTTCTAACATGGATTACAGAAATGTCTTTTCATATTTTTCTTTTTGTTGAGCAAATAACATTGCTGAAAAAAAGGAAATATAAAGGAAATTATGGGACATAGCTTATCATCTTTCATAATTCTAAAACCAGATTTTTGAACTTACCCTATCCCTTTGCGGAAGTAGAATAGGAATGGACAACGTATTCTGTTAAAGTAAAATTATTGGAAGTGAAATTCCAATGTACTAAGAACTTTTGCGATTGTTACCTGTAGTGTCAAGTTGAATAAGAAACATCTCATGATTGGTCAGCATAGCTCTGGGTGTAGATAACGGACTAACTCAAAGGGAAAGATGCAACCTGACTGTGGCTGGCACCAACCAATTGGCTTGTAGCGCGGACGTAGTAAGAACGGAAAGAAGGAAATTTGGGACCCGCTTCTTTGGAGGACCATTTCCTCAGTGCAGTCTCCTCAGTCTTCGAGTTCAGATTCTTCCTCACAGTCTCGCTTTCCAGCTCAGATCCTTTGGCCTCTAACACAGGACTCTTCAGTGAGCTCCTAGTCTTCTGCTTCTGACTGGATCTTTTTCTCTGTAGACTCCAGATGGTTTTTTCCACACTTGGCTCTGCAGGAGGCGATTGTAAGCCCAGCTTGTTAAATATATACGTAATATCAAATCTGCTCATCTAGTGAACCCTAACTGATCTTAAATGACACTGTATCATGTAAGATGATACAGCCATCTTAAATGATACTGTATTTTACAGATATTGACAGTTTTTAATTAAAAGTAATTGGCTTCGTTCCTCACCTGTCCTCATGGACCACCCACAAAAACTGGACCAGGCAAAAAATAAGGCCTCAAAAATTTCAAATATTTGGTTCTGTATAGAGCATTATACTATAATGCACTAATTTATAAATCAATTTAGAAGAATAAAGTTAACATAGCAATGAAATATATCATAGTGGAAAGTGATACATATTTGGGAATAAATAACTAGTGCATTAGATATTGAAACTTTTGGAATACCTATAAAGTAGTAAGTAGAGAAAATGTATTGTTTTAAAACTTTTTATGAGAAAAAGAATAAAAGATGAAATTTAGGAGTCTCATGCAAAATTAGAAAAATGAGTGAGTCAAATAAAATAGACTAATAAAAAATAAAATAATAACTATGTGTATATTAAAGAAATTAATAAAAGTGACAAAAACTAAATTAATTTTTATGTTCAAAGAAATGTGTTTGGCAAGGTATATGGTAGGTATGGTAAGATTAGTACTGCATTTGCATTCACTTTTATTATTTTATGCTTTTTATATGTAGTGTTATAATAAAATTTAAAAATTTACCTAATAATAACTTACAATTACTTTAAAAATATTATTTGAATTTCAAAATTACATTTTTCCAAATTACTTTTATATATTTCATAGGTCATTATTGTTTTTCAAAAGACAGCATTACAGTAACACAAAATTTAAATGGTATGAGAGGGATTGCTATAATCTTAAAAATATAATTCTCTAGTATATCTAATTCAAGGTCTAAAATATGATTTATTTATGCTTTTAATTTTTTAACTTATTCTTATCTTTATTATTTCTTATCTAGGTCACTTCTGTTCTTTATGGAAAAATTGAAATATACTTTAACTATAAAGACAAATCAAAAATAATTGTCCACTTAAATATCAGTAAATTATAATAAATGATTGCATAAAATTTATTTTATCAAACATATCAGACAATGTGACATTATTTTTTATTCTTTTCTTCCCTTTGGACCTCACTTTTTAGTTAGTTGTTGCTTTACATCTTATCTCCCACTATAATGATGGATATTACTGGGATAAAAGTGCTCTATTTAAAGACATACTATCATTTCCTCGATTTACTTCAGTTAAGTGCAGATTCCCTCAGCATCCATTAAAAGGCGTGAAGCAGTAAAAAAAAGAAAATGCTAGTTAACTTAAATTGTGTCTTCTTTCTTAGACCACGAAACATTTACTTATTTTACCTGTTAAACCCTTCTGTAAGTACAGTAATTTTGAAGCTCTTTGGCATTGTGCGATACATATTTTGGCACCGTAGCTATTCTGGATTTCTTCCATGATACTTTCATTTTGTGGTTCAGTGAACAAAACTGAGAGATCTCCAGGAACACTTGTACTTAAAACAGTCAGGAGTTTGCTGCCTGAGGAGACATTCAATCTTTTCCCCTGATCAGGAATCCAGTCAGAAAAGCCCTTTGGTTTTGAACCCTGGAAAGATTTTAAAGAAAATCACCGCCCAAACGGCAAAATACAACATAGGTTTCTATAGTTCTGCAGTGTCACATTCTAATCAATGCTTAGTAAATGTAGAAGCTGTGACCAGTGTGATGAAACAGATGCTTGGATTTTCTGTATTTAACCTCTTCAAGTCAAACTGCATAATATGGAATTTCATGTTGGAGCCCAGGTTAGCAATGGTGCATTTTATATGATTGAATCCTCAAGAAGAAACAAAATAGGTTTTACTGATTTTTATATGTAATTGAGAATTGTAAATCTTAAGAAACTTAACTTGTATTCTCAGTGTTGTATACATAGTATAGGGTATATCTGGGGTTCAAATCCATTGTCTACCTGATATATGAGCCCTTGAAAAACCAAAGATACTAAAATTTTGAGTATAATTTATAATCCAATCAGGAATATTTAGTAAGTAATAAATCATGTGGGCGGTACTATTCTGGCACTGAAGAATTTAAATAGTACACTCGTTGCAGTGTTGGAGTTCACCTCTAGTAATGATGAATCTAACTACCTACCACCCATTGTAATTCCTGTTAATGCTGTTACAAATTAGTTATCCTGGATACTCTGTTAAGTATCTCCAGGGCACCTTTTCATAGAGAAATTTTTGTGTGGCATATTACATAAATGTTTCTCTATAAATAAAAGTGGATATTATGCTTAAAAATAAAACCACAGTCCATTTATTTATTTATCTGTTGTGAGCAGGACTTATACTTTTCCAGGCTGGTCTGTCACCATCTCAGCCTTCCACGTAGCTGGGATTCTAGGTGAGCGCCATCCACATTCAGCTCAAAAGTAGTATCTTATAACTTGCTTTTATATTTTGACTTTGACATTCAGTATTTCAAGCATCTACGCATATACTGTCATTTTTTACACTTATTATTTTATTAACTTTTATATATGATTACACACTTCAGGAGCAATGTCCCATAATTTTCAAGTCATCTGCCGTGATTATAGTTGTTACAGCTGCTTTCCAAGGAGTCATCATGTGAGCGTGATTTCTGTTAAACGCCGCTCATTTGTCCCCTAATCAACTACCCATTTTGGAGACAGGGTGGTCTTCGAATAGTCTGGTAAAGGGAACTCTCGTCCCATCTGCCTGACATACGGCTGATTTCATTCCCAGTGTCCAGTTGGGATTGTCACCTATACTGTAGTTTCTGGTCAACTGACTTTACTAGATTTGATTTCTCCCAGGTTCTTGTAAAACAGATTTTAATTTCTTTGCTCAAATACTCAAAGCCTCCTGGCTTCTGTCAGTTCCTTTCCAGTAGTATATTTCATCTCCTTGTTCTCCCTGTCTTGAAAGAGCTTTCCTTTTACATATTGGGGCACTCCTTAGCTGCCAACTGGAAGACATAACACTGACCCCCAAATATATTTCCCTCTGACACCTATTCTTCAGAATTCTGGCCAGATTTTCATCAGGCTTTCTCACTGGATTTGATCAAGCCAGTTATGTCCATTTAAGGGGAATTATATTATTTGTTATCATTTTAAAAGTCAATGTGTAGATAAAATAACTACTTCAAGAAAAATAATTTAAATTTTAATAGTAACTTACTAACAGCTGAAAAGGGGATAGAAGTTTGGATTCATCCTATTTACTCCAAAAAATTTCTTGATTGGCCATAAGAAAATAAGCCAGAGGAAAAAATGTTTGTAGTAATACCAGAAGAGTAAACAGGAAGCAATTTTCTGTTTGTCTGCCAATTAACGATCATTCTAATTTGAGAAATAAGTCCTAATTACTTAATAAGTTCTATAATAAAAAGGCTTAGGGACTGAACAAGTGAAAAATACTTAGTTGAACAGAAATATAGCAAAGCATATGGAAAATTTCCTTAGCACTTCTGGTCATCTGTCTCTTTACCTATAAAATGAATGAGTTGGATAAAAATCATGTGTAAAATGTCTCATCACTAAACTTATCATGATACCCTGGAGCAAGGGAACCTCTGGAATTCTGGTTCTAAGAGGCAGATCATTTTACCACCTTATATTATTCTAAGAAAAAGTAAAATGTGTTTATATATATTAACAGTGGTTCACTGGCAAATTTTTATCCCTATCTGTGTGATTATCTTTGTCTATATCAATATCTATAATACTACTTCTGTTGATCAGTGTTTATGTGTAGTTCTGACATTTGTCCATTTAAATATGTTTAATTATGATCTACTTTGAAGTACACTGAATGTACAGAACTAACTGTTCTCTAGTATATGTCTGAGTGTGTGATGAAGAGGTATGGGATAGTTAGTACTTAATCCAGAGGATGCATCTGAGAAAACAGACTGCTGAAGAGACATAGCAGAACCAGTGTATTAAGAAAATAAGACCGTTTATAACAGAGGACAGGGAGATGCCAATGTTAGAATATAGTGGAATTTCCACAGATACGAAGGAGGAGAAGAGATTTAAGAGGGAAATAGGACTTGAAGAAAGGCTTGGGGCTAAAGAGCAAGAGATATCCAAAGCGGGGGAAAGCGTTCAGTCAGCCTATAAAACAATCAGTAGAAAATGGGTCAGATCATATTGAAGGAGTGACAAATTTAGTTTGGTAACATTGGTTTGCACAGTGCTAGTGAAGAGATTCCTGTTTACAAAGATGACTAGAGGTGAGACTGGATTGGAGAAGAGGCTGTTTAGAGTAAAGACTTCACTGAAAACAATTTAGTACATGTTTGCAGCACATGGCGACTATATTTGTCTTGGGGAGTTGACATGTGTGTGTTGCACATTTTAACTCTTTTTCCTTCTCTACCTCTGCCAGCCCTCCCTGCTCCATCCACCTCTTGGTCCCTTTCCCATTTGTAAAAGCTCTATTTTCACCTTTATCAATACCCTTCATCCCCCTTCCTCTTCCATCCTTCCAGCTCTCCGTCCTCTTCCCATTTGTAAAAGGCCTCCCTATTTCCAGTTGTCGACCTTTGTTTTGCTCTTTATTTAGTTTGGGTTTCATTTATAAGAGGAAACCATAAGACATTTAAAATTGCGTGTTTGATTTACTTCCCTTAATATTATGGCCCCAAGGTGCATTCTTTGCCTATGCTTGTCTCAAGTTTGTATTTCTTTATGGAAGATAGTGATTCATTTTTATAAATACCACATTTTCTTTATCCATTCATCTATTAATAGAAATACAGACCATTTCCAATATTTAGCTATTATAAATTGTGCCGCTATAAACATGGATATGGATGTAATGCTGTAATATGATGTCTTTAACTCTTTCAGGAAGATACCCAGAAGGTGGATGGCTGGATCAAATAGAATTCCTTGTTTCAGTTTTCTGAGGAGTCTCCATACTAGTTTCCACAGTGGTTGTAGTAGTTTATACTCCCACTAACAATATAGAAGGGTTTCTTTCTATCCCTAGTCTAGTCATTCTTTCTGGGGGAGATGAACTTTCAGCATTTTTTAAATTTGTGGATCACTAATGGCTATGGTATTGCACATTGTTTCATGTATTTATTGGCCATTTGTACTTCTGAGAATTGTATATGTGCTTGTTTATCATTTTTTGTACTTTGGGGGTGTCTAATTTTTGAGTTCTTTATGTATTTTAGATAGTAGTCTCCTTTCTGAGGAATAGCTAGCAATTTTTTCCATCCCATATGTTATCCCTTCACTTTGTTGACTGTTTTCTTTTCTGCACAGCTTTTTACTTTGATATAATCCACTTTGTCGATTCTTGGTACTATTTCTTTAGCCACTGAGATTCCACATCTATGACTTCAAGAATTTAACCTATTTTATTTTCCAGCAGTTTAACTATTTCTGGTTTAACATTTAGTTCTTTGATCCATTTTTACTTTAATTTGGTGTATGGTAGAAGATTGGATTCTAGATTTTATCTGTATGTGAAAAGCCAGTTTTCCCAACACCACTAAAGCAGCCATCTTTTCCCCAGGGTGTGTTTTTGACCACTCTATAAAGATCAAATAGCTGAATGCACTTGGGATTGTTTCTGCATTCTCTATTCTGTCCCACTGATCCTCATGTCTTTTTGTTTTTTGACACTATCGTGCTATTTTGGTCACCATAGCTTTCTAGCGTAGTTTCGAACATAGTACCACAATCCTCCTGCTTTGTTTATATTACCCAGAGATTGGCTTTGTTCCTTTGGATTTCTTCTGGTTTCTTATAGATCTTAGAATTGTTTTCTCTAGATCTATGATGAATGCTGGTTGGTATTTTGATTGGAACAGCATTAAATCTGTACATCACTTTTGGAACAATAGTCATTTTGACTCAAATGGTCCTGCATGCTCAGGATCAGAGGACATTTTCCCATTTTCTGATGCCTCTTAATCTCCTTTTCCAAAGTTACATAATCTTCGTAATAGACGTCTTTCACTTCCTTCATTAGGTTAATTCTTAAGTATGTGAATTTTCTTCAAGATATTGTTAATGATACTGTTTTCCAAATTTCTTTCTCAGTGAGTTCTTTATCAGTGTATAGGAAAGCTGTTGATTTTTGTAGGATTTTGTAACCTGCTACAATACTAAATGTGGATGCTAACTATAAGTGTCTCATTAGAATTTTTCTGGTCTTGTGTATGGAGCATCATGTCATCTGCAGATAATGAAGATTATCTATCTATTTATCTATCTATGCATCTGTCTATCATCTTTTATGTCTTTCTCTTGCCTGATTGCTCTGAGTAATGCTCTGAGCACTACATCGAGCAAAGGTGGTGACGGTGGAGATCTGTATCTTGTTCTTGATTTTAGAAGAAAACTTTGCTTCTTCCAATTTAGAATGATACGGGCAGTAATAGGTTGGTAAAAATGGCTTTTATTAAATTGAGATAAACTCCTGTTTTATCACAAATGGTCTTGGTATTTTGCCAAGGTGTTTCGTTGTCTTGAGTGATATCTAACTTTTGTCCTTGCTTCTGTTTTGTGATGGATCACATTTATTGATTTGAGTATGTTGAATTGTCCTTGACTTCACAGGATGAAGTCTACTGGGCTATGGTGTATCTTTTTGATGGTTTACTGCATTCTCTTTGCTAATATCTTGTTGAGGATTTTTGGGTCTATGTTATCTAGAAAGATTGGCCTGTATTTCTGTTTTTTAACTGGATCCTTGTGTGGTATTGGGATGAGAATAATTCCAGTTTCCAGGAATGACTTTGGGGATACTTCCTCCTTTTATATTTCATTCAAAAGTTTGAGGAGTGTTGATGTTAGATCTTCTCTGAATTCTTGTAGAATTCAGAAGATTGTAGTGCTTTTCTTAGTTGATAGTATTTTTTTAATAACTTCTTCAATTTCATTGCCATTTCTTGGATTTTTTGGGGTTTCAGTTTTGGTAATTCATATGTATCTAGGAATCTATGCTTTTCTTCTGAGTTATGCAATTGTTGGTTGGCAAAATGTTTGGTGGTATAATAACTAATAATCTTTTGAATTTTGATGGAATTCCTTGTGATATCACATTGTTCTTTTTGGCTGAATAGTATTGCATTTTGCATATGTATTACATTTTTCATTTCTTTATCAGTTGATGTTTATATTATTTCTTTTCATCTCTTATTTATTGTGATATTGCTGCAATGAACATGGGAATGAAGATGCCTCTCCAACATACTAACCTCATTTCTCCTGTTCATTCAGAATAGACTGAAAAGATTAAAGAAAACTATTATTTGCTTGATTATTTGCTGCAATGGAGTGATAGCCAAGATGAAATTTATCCTAATGAAATAACGGTAAAACACATAAACCCAAAGCACAAAGCTGGATTCATTTTGAATAGTTATTTTGGAAGATGATGTCAAGAGTGTAGAAAGATAAAAAGATTGTCTGGTAAAAGGATGTAAGAGATTGAAATATAACTTAAATTTTCCAGAGGTAAAAATCAAACTTCAGATTTTGGCCATCTGAATGGCCAAGGAAATGGCAAGAGCTGAAAGCCTCTGATGCTAAGCAGGTTCAGGAATCCTGCAGCCCAGCTACTGAGCAGCCCATCAGGTAGCTATTTTTGCTACTTACCATTATGGCATGAATGACTGGCCATCAGGGGATGGTAAACAAAATCACTGAAAACAGGTGGCTAGATGACTGGATTTCCCAGACAGGAGAGAAGGAATTATTAAAGGGAGCTTTTGGAACAACGAGCTGAAAATTGACAACAGTGATTCAGGAAAATGCTGGACCTGACAAGTGGTGGGCAGGGGAAATGAGGGTCTTTCCCCTTTTGGAAAAATGTGAAGGTAATTTTATCAGAATTATGTCAGGAAATGGACAGAGAATTTTAGCAGATGATTACACACACAGACAGATTCCTTGGCATCACAAAATGAGAAAATATTGAAAGCTATGAGTCCTTTTCCCAATTAAAGAGAGCACATTCAAATACATTTCGGTAACAAAGAATTGAGGTTCATGGACGCTCTGACATCCATCACATCACCATAACACCAAACACCTTGAAAGAATCACGACATGACGAGGGAGGCTGGTGTGCAGGATTATGGAAAAAGTTAGGTAACTTGAATGTGTAAAGACAAATTTAAATTTAAATATAAAAACTTAATGAGATCTCCTGCCCTTCCTATTTCTCAGAACATTACTTTAGAAAAATAAAACCTTCTCTTCTTTTTGAAAGTATATACATTTTTTAAAGGGGACAAGAGGTTTTTGTCACATTATGGCTTGGGAATTTCTTTGTGAAGCAACTGGGATATTTTTGAAATATAAAACTCAAGGATGTCTTCCATTATCCTTCAGTTTCTAGAGGAACACAGGAGCCTAACTTCCACAGGCGACTTGCTGCAAGCTGCGAATCTGCCCTCTGCCCTAAAGGTATGAGAAGTTGATGTTTCTCCTTTATAAAACCAATTTTCTAGCCCCAACGGTAATCCTAAGTATCTAGGTTCAGATAAACTGTTTGACAAATGGTGCCATCATTTTCTCTTACTTAAGGGCCAATAATTATTTATTTGGAAAACCCGTACATACTAGCTTGTGTCAGCTTGATTATATACAAATGTGAAAATTCTGCTGTTGCTGTCTGTTAGCAGACAGCCTGTGATGTTCATCCTATTCTGCTTTAATGCTTATTCAATAAAAAATGTTGTCTCTCCACTGTCTTTGTAGAAAAGATTTTTGAGTGGGAAGAATATTTTTTTAACTGTATTTCTCCTGTAAGGTTTTGTAGTGATTGTGAGTCTAGGGTTTAATATAGTGAAAGTCAGTTTTCTTGTTCTAGCTTTGGGGCAGTGTTGACACAGGACTTCTGTAACCCTTCTCTTGGGTTTCCGGTTGGTGGTCTTTGATTGGTGGCTCCTGGTGGCTTCATTGATGACAGAACGTGAGTAGTTGAACCAATGAATCCAGAAGGTCCTTTTTTCTTGTCAAGTTCATGGTTTTCTCATAGAGCAGGAAAGCCAGATTCAGTGGATGTTTCCTATGTATTCATGTATTTATTCCTTACTGCTTCGGTTTCAATACATATTACCCTGAGGTACTGACATTTTAAATCTAATTGATATCAAGAACTACACAGATGAAGCTTGTCTAGGTGTCCACTAGTCATAACAAAATAGAAAGGGCAGTTCTGAATTTTAAATTTTTGTTTCTGATTAAATCTTTCTCCCAAATGTTTATTTTTTCTTTAGTCATACTTTGTAGTGCTTCACTTTTCTTTTCTTTTTATGTTACCTTATTGCTCTTGGAGCCCTTTCAATTTTTAAATTTTTAAAGCACTTTTATTAGTACATATTTACTATATATAATGATCACATTCATTGTGGGAAGTTGTATCTTTTCATCTCCCATGAATTTATTAACTACCAGAAGACTTGTCACATATATCGTGTATATACAATTCCTTGGAAACTCACAGTAGTGTGTTCCCTTCTTCTGATTCTTATTTTAGTTTTATTCTCATTGCTCTAGCATCTTTGAAGTCTCTCAGTATGCATCCCAAACTAACGGCAAATACTTTTTCAGTGTCCACTACCATGCATAAAATGTATTAGCTTTTCTCCTTCTGGCCAGAACCATAGTTTATGTTTATTCTGCCTCCTACTTGTGTAGGTTCAGCAGAAATCCCCGTCAAGGCAGGCACTCTGCGAAACCTATTTACTAAACAAAGAGTTCCAGTTCTTACCACTATCCTGTCCAGATAAACTACTGTTTTATTTTCATTTGCTGTTGGGCTGACAGTGCTACATGAGAAGCCTAGCTTCACTAGGTAGTTTTAAAAAATATTAATTGACTCCATTTTGTATAGTGCAGTGGCTACATCCCTCAGCCCAACTACTGGAGATGCCACGATTACAGTGTAGAAAAAGAAACCTCTGCAATCAGAACAATGAACACAATGAATGAAATATGAGTGGGGCCTTGAAAGGCTTTTAGTATATGTCTTTTCACTCCCCAAAAGATTTTGTGTTTGTTCTGAAGCACTAGTTTAACGAGGCAAAGAAAAAATGCCTTCTTAGCAGTGTTTTTGAGATGACCCTTTGCAGGCTTCAGTGTTTGCATCTTAAAGTGTAACTTCCTAGAGCTAGAGCTAAAGAAACTTGGTGGGGGAAAATAGAAAAAGCCCCTGGGTCTTTGACTATTATTTTCAGGAAGAATATAAACCGAAGTTTGAAGGTCCAGATATGACATGAAGTCAGACTTAAAAAACTATTCGCATTTGATTGAATGGGATCATTATATATATTAGCATTCTACACTCATTAATGGTATCTTACATAGAGGCAGTTTTTTTCCTGTCTGCTGTCGAATGAATAATGGTCCATGATTTAGGTTTCCTAATGATGCCTTAATATCAATTTTTTGGTAAGAGAAGCTGGTAAAATATATGACATTTTGTTATCATAACATGGAAAATGTGCATGTTTGGAATCAAGATAGATTTTTACCTTGCAGCTGTCATGATTTCTCATGAAAATCAGGTGATGGCAAGGACTGCATCTCTAGAGTAAGCATCAAATGGCAGCCTGCTAGCCAGTCACAGTGGGGTAGAGATTAGGGTAGGGGCAACCCAGGCAAGCAACTGGATGGAATCTGTCAGTTGTGAAGACCAGGAGACATGCACAGAACACGGGGTGTAGGGTGTAGTAGGGTGACCTCGCAGATTCTGAGCACTGGACAGATAATCAATCAGAAACATACTGTTTTCAGTTCTTTATTTATTCTGGTGAAAAGCCAAGTGAGTCTTTTAACAGGTCAGTTAAAATCTGACGCGAAGTCAACTGAGGTTTTGATAGGACAAGTGTCCCATAACTTGTTTGCATGAGGAGAACTCAGTCTAGTCATTTTGAATACAAAAGACATCTACCCCTCACCCCCAGATTCACAGAAATCTGTTCGCTGGCCCTTCTCACTCTACAGAATGTGCTTTTTTTCACCCACCATTAAATGTGAATTCATGCTACCTTCCTGTGCCTCTTGTTCACTTAGGACACGAAAAAGAAAAAACTGGGAAAAAAATACCCTGGGACCCATCATCTGGTTCACGTAAGAGAAAAAGTACAGACATTAACATTCTTTTACTGCTTTGTAAAGCAAGCAAAATTATATCTTTTTCAAAAAAATTCTTCACTTTATTGAAAGTTTAACATGCCAAAACGGGAAAGTTAGTATTTTTATTCTGGGTTCAAGAAATTACATTCTCTAAGAAAAGCAGGGAGAAGCCATTCTTTCGTTCACCTCTCACCTAGGGCTCTGCCTAGACCTAGATTCCCAGCACTCCTGTGGTGTAGAAAGGGGGGCAGGTGAACTATTTCCTTTGAAAACTAGCATTGATGGAGTTTCCAGATGAGCCATGTTGCTGTTTTTGTCCCAACTCATAGTTTTCTTGAATCTCCTAATCTGAAATCCTGTCAATTATAAACCTCTGATTTGCTACTGACTCTAAAGGGAGCTGTGCAGGAAGGCAGAATCAGCCACGGAGGTGCTGTTTAGCACCTTCACAGACTACGTGCCTAGCGTAGTTCATGTAGAGGCTGCATTTAGTACGAGCCCATTCACTTCCTGTCTCTGGAACCAAACACCCAACACCCACAACTTAAAGGAGAATGTAGTTTAGCTGTAATAAGTTCCGTCTATAATCAGCTGGCTTCAAGACAGAATCATGGTGGAAGGGTGTGGTGGCAAAGCAGATCAGCTTGTTGTGGCCAGGAGGCAGAGCAGAACAGAACCCGGGAGAATGGGGCAAGGAACCACACACAGGAACTAAATTATGCCTTCACGTCCTTCTCAGAGACACGTAGAAGTGGGCCCCAGGCAGCTCCCTACACAATCAGGTTGATCATTGAACTCAACTGTCACAGGATCATAACACAGAAGAATGCAATCTCTGTATTAATTTAATCATCTGTTCCGACCCGAACCCAGATTGTAAAATACGTCATCTGTTTTTGAATGCTTCATTTAAAGGGGCTAGACCTGTGTATTATTTCTGGTGAGAACAATTCATTTTCTCAGACTTATCCTTCCTCATGACAATTCCGGGTCCTCAGGTGTTTTCACAACTCTGCATTGGGTGTGCACATGCTTCGTTTCTGACACTTTCAACTCCATAGCTTCTTTACGGTTGACATATTGTGTCAACCTGGGAAGTCTAGAACCTTAACTAAGTAACTCAGTAGCTCTGCATCCTGGGGAGTGGAGGAGGAGCTGTTACCACCCTACCATATTGTTCACTGTATCAATCTGAGAAGGTCAGAAGTTTAAGTGATTCCACAGGGTCCAGGGTCCTGACTTCGTAAACATCCTCAGCCTGTGCAAGAGGAGGGCGTGGAGATGGTGTGAGTGCCTGTCTTGGTTACTTTTCTTTCATTGCTGAGACTAAATACCTAACACTCAAAATGAAGAGAATACAGGTTTATGTAGCTCACAATTTGTGAGGGTTTCGGTCCAATGGACAGGCTCAAAAGCAGGGTGCCATGGCAGAGGGGCAAGAGTACAAGGCAGCAGAAGACAGCAAAGCAACAAGAGCCAAAGTAGGGGGAAGCAAGCCTCTTTCCCTCCCTTATACTCTACACAGGCCACCCCACCCCTCCAGACCAGGTGAAGCAACCACAAAATCTCTTTGCCCTCCTTTTACGCAAGATGAGAGTGTTTACCAGGAAAGACTCTAGTTCCCTGCTGAGTCCTTAAACTTCAGCTTCTTAAGTGTCAACCATGAGTGCTACACCTACCCAAGGGGTGGCCTGCTCACAAGATAAGGGAGGAAAAGAGGCTTGCTCTTCCCTGCATTTTGCTATTTGTTTTTCTGTCTTCTGCCATTTTGAACTGTTGGCCCTGTGCCATGCCACCCTGCCTTGGAGCCAGCTGATTATGGACTGAAACCTCCACAAACCGGGAGCTAAATAAACCTTTCCTTCCTTCATTTTGGGTGTTGTGTATTTGTCCCAGCAATGAGGGAAAAGTAACTAAGACAGAGTTTAGTACCAGAGGAGTGGGGTCCTTGCTGTGACTATATCAGACCACGTGGTTTGAGAGACTTTGGGGAAGAGTTTGGAAATGTTTGGCGATATTGCCTGGAAGAGTAGAGCTGGAATGCCTCAGACTGTTCTGTTTGGGAGACTTTAATCAGAACTCAGAAGACCAGAAGGCTGATAGCAACCCTGCCAGTAAAAACCAGGCTCAAGAGATTTTTGCTGGGACTGCATGGGGTGCTGGGCTCCAGATGACATTTGTTATGTTTTGCAAAAAGTTTATCTGTATTTTGCTTGTGTCCAGAAACTTTGTGTAAGACTAAGATTAAGGGCAATGGACTGCATAATCTGGTAGAGAACATTTCCAGGCAGTCAAATGTTGGTGCTGTGGCATGGCTACTGTTTGAGGCTTTAAACCAGATTTAAGTTGTGAATCAAGAACAAAGAGCCCAGCAGAGTGATTTAAAACACTGTGACTTTGGTCAGAAAAGGAACTCCAGTAAAGCTGTGGACTGAAAAAGATAGAGTTGAGGAAATCTTGATTGCTGAGAAGGAAGAGGAGAATATAAAGTGATTGCCTGAAGGTATCACAAAAAGCAGCCAGTCTCCAGCCTTCACAGCCTCAAAACTGCAAAAATGATTAAAAAAAAAAAAAGAAACTTCAAAAATGAAAGACTTTGCTATGAGGAAAAAGTTGCAGAACACCATGATCCAGAATGGTGGTAGCTGCATCAGGTTCCAGGATATGGTGGCATAAAAAAGTTGTTGCTTGGAGTTGGTTTCAGAGTGCCCAGCAATCCAAGCACTTGACCCCTACAGCCAGGAGAGAGGAAATCCTGGCTACTGCTCCAGCTGGCTGCAGATCTTGGCATCACCCACATGGTACTTGTTTTAGATGCATGCAGAATTCAAGAGTTGTGGGGTTAACAGGGGCTCCACCTCAATTTCAGAAGACCTGGGAGGCCAGGCAGGAGGCCTGAGAGATCAGTGTGTGAAGCTGTGAGTGTAAGGGTGCAGTGGAGACCCCAGAAGTTTGGAGGGCCATAGCTGCAGATCACATAGGATAGCTGCAAGGAAGGAAGAAAGCGTGCCTATAAGAGAAGCCGAGGCAGCTACAATCACCAGAAGTGCAATAGAAGTGGAGTCACTCAAGCCCTTTGGAGCTCACAATTGCCACAGATTGCTTCAGATGCTGTACGTGGAACTGCAGGACTTCATGTTTGCCCTGCTGGATTTTGAATTTCTTTGTTCCCAATCCATTGTAGCCCCTGTTTATAACTTTTGGAACAAAATGTGTACCTTGTGCCACTGAACGTTGAAAGTGTTTAGCTGCATTTTCATTCATACAGGGGGTTGCAGCTAAGACTTTGCCTTAGATCTTGGAGAAGACTTGGGACTTGGACTCTTCAGTCTGTCAGTTCATGATTCTGTCCACGACTGAGTGAACCTGCTGCATTAAACTCAGAAGAATCAGTGCTATTTTCATATTTTAGCATTATCATTAATTTTCACCAAAATAAACTTAAACATTAGTATTACAGTGCAGAAGTTACAGTTTTAAATTTTATCAGAATTCATAGTTTAATACAATTGGAATTTAATTTTAATCTTGTCTAATGTTTCCTAAAGAGCTATGTGTAAGCCTGTTTGGAAGAACAGAAACTGATTTGAAAAGTCACACACAACCTTTCCATTTCTTTGAATCTGCAGTACAATTGTTAGTCTATGAAGTAAAAGAAATGCATTTTTCTTTTAATATGTTTGTTTATTTCTAATTCAGATTATACATATATCTTTGGATAGTGTCATTCATTATTTTTCCTCTCTGTTTTCTTTAGCATTGAGTTGACTCCAAGTGTGTAAAACAAAATCATTTCTGTGAAATCATGTGTTTTTGTGAGAAATTTTATTATCAGAATATACCATTAGTAAAGATTATATATGTTTTAAGAATATTTCTTTATAAAACTGAAGACAAGTGCTCTGAAGAGATTAAATGCCCAAGAAAATGGAGAGCACCATAAGTATAACTGGGTGCAAAACATAACTTTCCCAAACTTTGTATGGAAAAATCATATTTCATATGAGTATGCTGAATTATGTACTTCAGGGTGAACATTAAATCCAAGCAGTGTTTTAAGAGAGTATTTATTTTGTTAATGTTAAACTGAATTAGATTATCCCAAGGCAAATCAGCAGGTCTGTCTAATGTCATTAGCATGTCCTAGCATGATTTAAATAAAAGCCTATCCCATTAGCAGGGCATGAATAGTTCTGATTGAACTCTGCTTGTCTTGATGAATGCCTTGAAGATATTAGCCAAATAAAAGACCATAGGATGGATTTTGCAAAGTTTGGTTTTTCCTTTATAGTTCCTGAAACACAGTTAAGTGGGGGAAAAATCTATCTTTTACTTCATTCATTTATCCTCAAAGTGAATTTGGTTGGGAATTTGGACTACAATTCATGGCTGATAAATAAAATGCATTATTACTAGGAAGTGAGAATCAAGCAAAAAAGTATATGTGCATGTGAATATCTTTTAGTGTGCAAATACATATTTATATAACACTTGACAAATACACCAATTGCAAGTTATATTAGCAGGGGTTACTGAGGACTGCTGGGATTACTGGTTCTTGGTGCCGTGTAGTAGAAAATACCCGTCACACTGCAGAGGGGGAAACATGAGCACGAAGAGGGACGATGCTACAGAAGGTTAGAAGAGTGAGGTGGAGAGGACATCTTGCTCTTTCTGCTTTCCCCGGGTGGCCCTTAGGGTCAGCGTGTCAGATACTCTGTAGTTTATCACATTTCAAGTCAATTTTCTGTTTTGACTAGGAAAAACATTGTTGGTTGCACAGTTCGCAGACAATTGAATTGCTATGGTGATTTGTTTAAATGGAATGAACTTTTATTGTCTACATATTTCACATGCTGATTTGTAATGATAAAATGCAACTTAAGAGGAACAACACAAAATCACAGTAAAGACATATATTCTTGGTGCAACACTGGGCTGCAGTAGCCTACGTCTTTCAGTAATTTCAGTTGCCTGTCTGGAAAACCTGCTTAGTTCTAACGTCCCTAGACAAGCAGAGGACTAATGAGAGTGTTATTCTTAAATTTCTCCCTTTATAGTTTTCTACCCTGCTTTTATTAAGAAGCTGTTCATCTGGATTGAATATAATGAAGCAGCTAACTTTGATGAAAGAGTTAATAAGTTTATCGTGATAAAATTCATTATCAATTTGTATTTATGTTTCTAGTCCAGGGGGAGAGATGTATAATCTACTGCTATCTCTCTAGAATTTACCACCATATCTGTCACACCTTATGTGTCTCAGCTTAATAAGTATTTAATACCTTTAAAAACACTCTTGTTTGAAATCATTTTTTCATTCACAGAATACAGCATGGTAAGTTAATGAACTGTGAAGATTGAAATAATGTCACCTGTGTTTGACTCTAGATACACCTCCTGTATATTCTTAGGGAGATTTCTGAGTTTTATTTTTCTCATTTGAGGCACAAGACTGATTGTAGAACATGCTAAGATGATTTGTGAAGAGCATTGTACAATACCTGACATGTCAATGTTTTCAGTGTTATCATTTAAGGTGAATCATTTTATATATGTTGGATCTCATTTGTTACATGTTCATTTTTTCCTACTTTAATTCTAAGTGAGTAATCTGAACTTTAAATTTTCTGGATAACTTCTTTCCTCACTCCTACTAACTCAAAGAACCACTTACAAGAGGCAAATTATAAATCAACTAACCTGTTTGGAAGTGTTAGTCAAAATGAATTGGTTGTAAATCTTCAAAAAAAGGATCTGAAATCAAGACAGTTTGGTATTAAGTGGTAAAATGCTGAGATGTAATTCATCTTAACAAATACCTATTAAGAACCAACTAGGTGCTCACAAGTGTGCTAGAAAAAGAAGGAAATAATTACATTTATTGATTGCCTTTTCTAAGCCCCCGTGTGCTGGACACAACATACATCATCTTATTCAAGTCCTCACAATTCTGCTGAGGAGCAGATTTTCTTAATAATGTAACAGTCTCAAACTAATGCATGCTATTTCCACTAACCCTCATTGCTAGGTGCTGTGGAGAAGATTCAGTGGTTGGAGAACTGTAAATAAAAGTACCTAATATGCGTAGAATTGTTGACTAGGTAAGTGGCTTCCAATCATGTGATTTCAGCTATGGGACTGTCTTATAAAATGAAAGTCCAGTATATAAAATGACCCATGAGTGCTGCTTTGGTTGAAGTAGATGTTGTAACTTTGGTACTACTGGTATTTTTTCTTTCTCTTCTTCTCTTCTTCACCATGAGGCAGACCTTTAATTTCCTTACCATTCACTCCTGAGTATTCTGAGACTGGTTTCTGAACAGTCCTTTCCAATTTACAGATTTCAACTAATTTAAGCCCAAGAGTTGTGAAGTAATTCCTTTATTCACTTCTTGATTAATCATAGTTTTCTAGACCATTAGATATTGTGGTATGGAATTTTAATTCTATTCTATGTTACAAGACTTGTTTCATAGCAGGAAGTAATTACATTGGCCAAAGTTTATTAAATGAGGCAGGAATAAAACTAATATAATATATCCTTATTTGAATAAAGGAATGCATTTGAAATTTTAATTGATGGAGCATTCACTTTTGAAATTTCCCTACTCACCCAGAGTAAGTGTCTGACATCTTTCTCTTTCTCCTTGCCCATTTTCAAGTAAATTGTCTTCCTTTTCAAAAACATAAATTTTGAATTATGCATTTTATTTATTAGAATATAATAATAATAATTAATGTGTCACTTGGAATATGGAGAAGACCAGGTGGTCTGCACAATCTCAATGAGATGACAGGGTCAGGAAGAGATTAGTAGAGGTGAGCTGTCAACTTACAGATCCTTCAGAAAGTGCAGTGCCGAGGGGTTGCTTGATACAGCTATTTCGGTACTAAGCAAAGAAATTAATGTTTGAGTGTAGTAGGAGCTTGACTTCACAGTGTTGTTCTATAAAGATATGAAAAAGGTTTGGGATACAATAGACCCCCATAAAGCTGGTATAGCAGTGCACGTCTGTAATCCAAGCACTTTGGGAAGCCGAGGTACAAGGATCACAAGTTCAAATTTTATTTGGGGAACTCACTAAGACTTACTCCTCCAGCAAAGGAGGAGGCTGAAGAGGTGGCTCAGTGCAAAGCTCTGGGTTTAATATCCAGATATATGCACCCCCCAAAAAGAAGCCTAGTGAAGTTGGATTGGATTACGGGTATAGACGTGAACTCATAACGTGCACACACACACACACACACACACACACACACACACACACAAACACACACACATTCATATACCAGCTACTACACATGTTTGATATATTTTGATCTATATTTGATATTATACATTTATACCTATTATGTATGCAACTAGGTATAAAAAGTATTGACTAATGTCTTTTAAAATGATCCAGAAACAATGCCATGATAGTTAAAAATGAGAAGAGTTTGCACTGAGACTTCGGTTTCTAAGTGAATGTTTCTCACTAAAGAGAATCAGCCCCTTGAAGAAATGACTGATTTTAGGTTTAACGCAGACATCAGTCTGGAGTAGTCTTGTCAGACCAGAAATTGAGGCAGTGATCAAAAAATGAAGAGGATATGTCAGAACAACCAGGAATAAATGGCTCTTGCTGGTCACATCTGGGAGAATTTTATTGTGATGGATTAGCACTTATTGGACATAATAGGAGGACATTAGCATACATCTAGATGGATGAATGAATAAGTAAATACATAAATTAATATATGGGAGAGGAGAGATAGCTCTGTCTTACAGTGTTTATTGATAAATATAGAAAAATACTGAGTTGGAAAATAATTTTGCAGACATAGTGACAATGACCTTATGTAAAAATGATTATCAAAGGCTAATACTGTTATATAAAAATTAATAAGAAATTTACATTGTCTTAAAGTAGCACCATAGATAATTATAAATCTCAATATTATATAAGAAAAGTTAATAATTATAAATACTTATAAGCATTACAGTGGATAATCCTGGGAGATACTGTCTTACCCAGTGTCAAAAGTGAGCATTGAGACAGATCAGCATTAGCAATGACACAGGTCATGTACCTGGTTTCAGACAGAGCACTCTGAAAGAGTGCAATGTCATTCAGGCAAGAATGGTGTCTTAGCCACTGGGGCACAGTACCAGATACCCACAATTTAAGAGAGGAGAAGTTGATTTTGGCTGATGGTTTTTGTCCACGGTAGACTGGCTCTAAGGGAAGTCAGAATGGCATAGGGGCACAGTGGAGGAAAATGTGGTCATACTATGGCAGACAGGAAGCAGGGAGGGAAGGGAGGAGCTGAGAAGGGAGGTGTCTATTTTCCGTTATGTCTCCGGTGCTCCATCTCAGACCAGGTTCTCCCTATTAATATCAAGCCAACTCTGAACTCTTCACTTGATTAATCCACCATGCATATAGGGACCCCATGATCGAATCACTTCTGAACACATGAGGCTTTTGGTGGGGGAGAAAGTTGGATCTAAACCTTAATAAACGGTTCTCCCTCCAGTTCAGTCAGATGATCACTTAAGCATTTTTTAAGGCTTACTTCTATAGAACTTTGGTCAACTGTACTATATAAAGAGCAAATTTACCCTCTGTGTTTCTGAAATCTGCTTATTAATGAAACTAATGATAACAATAAATTGTAACACACTATTCTACGTTTTCCTTTCTGATTAGTGTGCATCCTCACAACGTCGCACACTCTGTAGAGAGCCCATTAGTTCACCTTTGCATCCCACATAGCGTGTCACATCACTGAGATCAGAAGGATAAAGCCTCACTGAGCCATTTAATGAGGCTAGAATTTGTGCAGTGATGATTGTAAATTGCTTTCTGTGACGGTCACTACTGTTGTTAAACTATAATGAAAATAGTCCAAAAAATAACACATTATTTGTCAATGAGATAATGTGAGAAGAGAGCTCTGATTCACGTGTTAATTTTGGTGGCTTAGCTTCCAATACATATGATCTTCGCTAGATATTGTCAATAGCGGTGAGTTTATGTGAATACCCAACACTTAGAAATGTGTAACATGTAGTAAGTATTTTGTTGAAACATGTTGCATTGATGACTCAGTTAACAGTGATTCAGAGAAGCAACCGATGCCGAGAAATATAAATACACCCAAACACACACAAACACCCTCAAGGTTCTGAAAATACTCATACTAAGAGATTTAACATGTGTTCACTCATGTGAATGGCAGGGAATGTCTATTAATTAGTTCTTCAAATTAAATTTAAGGAACCTGAATTAGTATTTTCTTCACTACTTTAGCTGTTGGTTTTTGAAATTACAAATAGCAATATAGGAAAGATATTCTTAACTTTCACCTAGTTTGTGAAAGGAAATACTCACTTTCATTTTTACATATACATAAGAAACACTTTTGCTTTTAAAAGGATTGAAATTTACTACACCAATGTTTATTTCTTTCACTGAAATATTTCCTAAAGTAGCTAAAAAGTAAGACATCAAATTGATTTAATTAAATTCACATTGTTTAAGGTTTAGCTACATTTGAACCTCATTTTTTTTGCTTAAAACTGAAAATTTGCCATTTACTTAGATTTTGCCATTGTGTAAATAAAACCTAACTGAGATATTTTGAAGGTATGTTAAAAAAGATTGCATTTCAATTGGTATACACTGCTGAATACAAAGAAAGAAAAGAAAAATTCATTTGTCACCATATGTGACATTGTGGTAAAATACTTGATTTACTGTATAACTTTTTCTCTGGACTATTTTACACAGTGGAAAATATAATGTAGTGTCCGTTTAGCTGTCTTGATTATTTTAAACAATAAAAGGAGTCTTTTTCTTTTGATACAAAACTGACAAGCTATGGGTAAAAGTCCAGCCAACAAAATAAGGTACTGTTTCTGGTTACTGCAAAGAGGACAGTATTGAAAAACACTTTGTTTTTGTAGTAAAGGTACTGTGACAGCCTAGCTCTTAGTGGCTACTTACAATATCTATTTGCTGTTCAATAAAGAAGAAACGAAAAAATAAAATTGTCATTCTCTTGGAAGTCTATCTAAGCTTTCATTCCCATGGCTGATACAAGGCATGTTTGTGGGGAACAATTTTTGATTGGAGTGAGATGCCTGGTGTGGTCGTAGAAAGACGGATGCCTCCGGAGTTGGTACTTCACTAGCTCTTAGAAGCCCACTAGCATGTGTGCCTCTGTGCTTTGTTAAAACTTTAAAAAGACGATTTTCTGGCAGTGTAGTCGATGCCGCTATTCTGTTGAAAGCTTTTAATGAGATCATGGTGGGGTCAGCATGCATCAGAATTTACCCCTAGAGTCCTTATCCTCATATCCATTTTTCAATCATGGGAAACACCTGCCAATAAAGAATATTAGGATGAATTGTTAATCATTATAACCCAAAGAGGAGATGCTGGTGAGTCAGAACTCTGTTTTGTTGTGGTGTGGGATTTTTTCACACATTCAATCTCCCTGATGTAGAGAAAGGCGAAAACATCTTCTCTAAGAATAATTTGTCATCATACTTATTTTACAGCTCTTCCATCTTTTTTATTCTATTTTTTAACCTTACCTCTTATTTTTCTTGTCATTCTGTTGGTAAAAGCCTTTAATAGATTTGTATTTCTGCATTGATTAAAAGATAAATGACAACTAATTCTGTCCTATAGTTGTTTGTGTCTTAAGGCCATTTGTGGTTTGGTTTCTGTCTCCATTTTAATCTTCACCTTTTGTGACAGGACCCTAACATCCGGTCCGAGAAGCCTCTCAGCGTTTCCAGGAAAAGGATTTATTTTCTGGAATTTCTAATCCTGTGGGCATGTGAGTATCTCTCCTAGAATTGTCTTTAGTTAGCCTTATGCAGTTGTAAGACTATTTTTCCTTGAATACACAGTTCTGATGTCACCTTCTTATCTCTGCTCAAAATGAATTTTTCTATGTATTTATTATTGTAGTTTGTAAATAATAATTCCATCTATTTGTCTCTCTCTTCAATGTCAGAGGTTATACCTAACCTATTTTGCATCTTATGCACAGTAACTAGTTGTAATCCCTGTCATATACTAGTTATTCATGAAATGTGTCTGAATGAAAAGTTCAGTGCATTTTACCATATGGTACAATAAGTATCTGTGCACCCGATTTAGTATTCTTTTCCTTTCAATCTTTTAATGCATCGTCATTTCCTTATTTTTCTCCAAAACTCCATGAATAATCTTGCTTGCATAGCAATATCATCCTAGCTAGAAACTTGAATACTTTGTATTGTGACCTACTTACACAAACCTAAACATGAAGAGGTAATTTTTAAAGAAAGATAACTACTATTGCTACTTCAAATTTTATTTGAAATTCATGTAAATTCCATTTGCAATTTACATAAATAGTTAAAGTGTAAAATATTTGATCTGCTATGGGTAAGATGTTGTTTTACATGGGAAGTTTTATAGCATCCATTTTTCTACATGTCATTGCAAACATTAATCTAATTTCCAAGTGTAATTTTTTCCTCCCAAACATTAATACAGAATAGATCTTCAATTGAAACAAAGTGATCAGAACACTAAGGCACCCAGGTACACAGCAGAGATGATGTAGAATTGTGGGACACCAAAATATAAAAAAGTCAGTTTCCTAATAGTAGGTAAGTTGCATCTTCTAGAATTGCGATTGTTTATAATTACGTATTTCCTTCTAAGTATCTTCCTGAAAGTGTTAAAGACATCGTATTGCAGTGATAAACATATACATGTGTTTTTAGCAGCATAGTTTATACCAGCAAAGTTTTAGAAGCAGCTTATATGTCCACCAACAACACATGGATGGATAAAGAAAATATGGTATGAGGCACAGAACTGCTGCCATTGGAAGGTTGCTGCCTGTGGGAAGCCAGCATAGGCAGGGGGTGCAGCCAGCCCTGCCTCTGCATGCCTGCTGCAGTTGGAAAGCTTGCTGCCTTAGCTAACCAGCACCAACTGGAAGAAACAGCTGGATACACCTCTTACCGTGTGTGCCCATGGGCCACCATTGAAGACCCTTGCTTCCTTCAGGTAGTCTGTGCCCACCGTGAGAATCAGACAAACACACCCCTGCGTGCCTGCTGCCATCGCAGGAGCCCTGGTGTAGACACCCAGGCTGAGAGAAGAAGCAGATCCTCTACCACACAGCCCTGGCCATTGGCAAAGCCTCGGTGGAGCTGCACAGGTCTGGAGAAGGCTGCCCTATGTCCTGCTGTCTCTCTGGGAACCTGGGTTCAGAGAAAACCAGGTGTCTGGCCCACTCCCCTACACCACGGAGCGGCAGCCAGTGTGGAAAGTGGCTGGGACCCTACAACCGGCTTGTTGGGAGGAGCTCAGGAAAATGTCAAGAGGAAGGACAAAAGGCAACCTCAGACCTCCAGCCCACACAGAACAAGTCCTGGAGGCACAGACATAGAAGATAATGGAAGTCACACACCTGAAATCTCTGTGAGGACAGCAACTGAAGTAAAGAAACAACTTCATGACACTGTAAAAGTAGTCAGATTAGAAATGATATCTCAGGTAAAAGAAAAAATCACAAGCATATGAATATAAAAATAGGAGCATAGAAAAATGATAGAAACTTGAATTAACAATATAGGAAAGAATTACAGTGCATGAAACAGATTCAAAGAGATATCTAGGAAATTAAAATGTTTATTGAAAGCTGGCAAAACTACTTCAAAGAGACTGAAGAAAGACTTTCAGACCTTGGTGAAAGGATCACAGCTAGCAATCATAAAAGGAAAGATCTCTTAAAAATAACAAGGAACAAGGAAATAACAATTCAACAGCTGCAAGATGACACAAAAAAATATTAGGAGTGCAGCAAAAAAAAGTGGGTCAATAAAAATGACATACAGAAGCAATAGCAAAAAAGTTTCCAGAATGGGAAAGGATCAGGCATACAGATAAGTGAGGCATATAGAATTCCCAATAGCAAAAATCAAAATAAATCTACACCCAGACATTTAATAATCAAGATCCCAGAAATTCAGCACAAGAACAGAATATTAAAAGCTTTTTTAAAAAACGTAACAGATTACCTATAAAGAAAAACCCATGAGATTCATGGCAGACTTCTCAACATAGACCATCAAGAGCTTGGAGTGAGGTATTTCAAGTCCTGAAAGAAAACAACTTCCAACCCAGATTGATGTACCTAAAAAACTATCTTTCAAAATTCATGAAAAAATAAGATACTTCTATGATACAAAACAACTGAAGGAATTCATGACTACCAAATCAACCCTACAGAGAGTGCTAAAGGATATTCTAGAGAGAGATAAAGATGACCATGGTTCCAGAAACAGCAGCACCCAACAGGACAGGCAATTGAATGAACGGGAAAAGTGGCGAGCCAAAGGCAGGAAGATAGCATTGCAGAGATGAACCAATGCAGTCCGGTTGGAACCATTAATGTAGATGGCATCAATTCACCAATAAGATTAAGCACAGGAAGAGTGGATCAAGAAACAAGACCCATCAATATACTGTATACAAGAAACACAATTAACTTGAAAGCAAATTCATAGACTGAAAATCAAAAAAGAAAAAAAACAATTGTTCTATGTGATAGGAGACCAGAAAAAAGCAAGGGTAATTTTCCCATCAACTGCAGAATGGATAAGAACCCATATGGATTTTTAATACAATGGAAAGCTATTCAGTTATAAAGTAGGATAATCTCCAGGCTCCTGTAGGTAAGTAGATGTAACTAGAGATCATGCTCATGGGTGGAATGGTTTGGACTCATACAGGTGAACACCAAGTTACTTCCTTTGCAAAAAAAAACTAAAAGCACAATAGATATTATGAAAGTGATAAGGGAGGAAACACCTAAAAAGGGAAAATAGTGGTAACTGTTAACTTCCTATTATCTTGTTTTGAATTCTTGTATTGTTTTCATGATTGTGTTAGGTTTGTTTTATTTTGTCTTGATTTGTTAGATTTTACTGTGTCTGATGGCGTGGGCAGCTATTTTGAAGATAACAAGATATATTATGGTAACCATTGTTGATTTCCTACTATCTTATTTCAAAATCCTATAATAATTTCTTTTTCTTTCTTTCTTTCTTTCTTTCTTTCTTTTTTCTTTCTCTTTCTTTCTTTTTTCTTCTCTCTCTCTCTCTCTCTCTTTCTTTGTCTGTTGATACAGGGTCTTGTATGTAGGTCAGGCTAGACTTGGGCTCACTTTATAGTCCAGGTTGTTTTTGAGCTTGCAACCATCCTCCTGCCTCAGCCTCCCAAGTGCTGGGATTATAGGAATGTGTCATCACATCTGGCTCAATGTTTTCATTCATTTGTTTTGATTGATTTTTATTCTTTTATTTTGTTTGATTTGATTATGTTTGTTGCTATGGACAGCTATTTTGAAGAAAATGAGAGACATTATGGTAGCCATTGTTGATTTCCTGTTGTCTTGTTTTAAAGTCCTCTATCATTTGCATTGTTCTGTTCTGATATGCTTTATTGTGTTTTGTTTGGTTTTATTCTCCTAAAAATAAAATTAAGAAAAAAGAATAAGAAAACATGGTATGAACATAAAGTCAGCTATTACTCTGCCACAAAGAAGGATAAGCTTGAGTAATTTATAGGAATAGAGTTGGGTAATTTGTATAAAATGTATGCACCATAATTTAAGTGAGATAAATCAGACACAAAAGCTTAAATATTATATGATTCTTATATGAGAAATTCAAAATATAAGTAAAAATAAAAGGATGATAGGAAGCATTTTCAAATGAGAAGAGGTTCAAAAAATGAAGAAGCAGTGGCGGTAGAAAAAGAGAATGAAAAAGAATTCATTTTCATTATATACCTAATCCAATTCCTTAGAAGGAGTGTAAATGTTATGAACTCCAAACATGTACTAATAATTTTAAAAAATTCTTAAAATAGTCTTCAGACTTTGTACTTAGTACTGATCCAAAAATAAGAGCTGTATTTAAGTAATCATTGTCTTCTAATAAAAAAACAACATAAAACACATAGAAAAAATTGTTAAGAGCTAACAAGAAGATAAATCTGGATATCAGACAACATATTTGATTGAAGGCTTCATCAACCCTAAAATCTAATTGTAAATTCATATCAGTATTACCCTTGTACAGATTGCATGGTCTACTAAAAAAAATTGTACATGTTAACTACATAGTGTAAGTTTAAGACAATCTTAAATATATGAGTTAGTTTTCCAGAAAGAAGAGTTCCTTGGCTAGCTCTTGTTTAATGATATTTTAACAACTTTTGTATCTGATTTACATACTTACTCTAGCAGATAAAGAACTAGTTGCAATGTGAAAATGGAAAAAATTCAGACCCCTCAAATTAATAAAGCAATAAGCAAGTCCAAACCTGCAGTTGACTTTAGGAATAGAAGCAAGGACGTTGGTACACTTCAATGTGCCCTGAAATTATCATTCACACAGCATGTGATTTTTATTGTTATGCATCCTACTAGCAAAGGGATGATGCATTTCAGCAAACATGACCAAATTAGAAATTTCCAAACGGTTTTGTAACCATGATAATCACTGAGATTAAAGTAAAAGTGTATTTGGTCACTTAAATGGGCAAGCCTCAGGTGTCCTTCAAAAATAATATTTCTGCAACCATTTTGTGTAGAACATTATTTCACTGGAATAAATTTTCTGCTAAAGAATTCAACTGCTGAATGTGGGGGAAATGATGCTGGAATTGTCAGCAAATTGATCCAGCTTTGCTTATGGAATAAACAAGCCTCATCTCGTATACAAAAACTCACTTCAAACATCACTCCAGTAATAATGGCTATTATCAAAAATATAAAAGTTAACAAGGCTGCAAAGATGTGGAGAAGAGAAATCTTACACACTATTGGTGAGAATGTAATTTATTATAGTCATTATGGAAGTATGGAAGTTCCTCAAAAAATTAAAAATAGAACTGCATGTACCAACAATCTCTCTCCTGGATATTTCTAAAGGCAATGAAGTCAGTGTGTCAACCTCTATTTTCATGTTTTATTGCAGCACAAGAAATAGGAATAAACTAATATCCAGCAGAAAATGCATGGATAAAATATGATGTATTGTACATGATGGTTATTATTCAGTAATAAAGATAATTAAATCCTGTCATTTGCAGCCACCTGAATGGGACGGAAGACGATGATGTTGAGTGGAATAAGCCAGGAATAGAAACACAGAGACCACTGTCTCTCTTCTATGTGGAATATCTAAAAGGTGAGCTCTTAGGAGCTGAGAGTAAAATCGATGGTTACTAGAGGGTAGAAAGTGTTAACAAGCGGGAAGGCAGAGGAGAGATTGATCAAGGAAACTCAGTTATAGCTAGATAAGAGCAGGGAAGTCCCAGGTGCTGTTTCATGCAAAATGACAATATACTATCATAGCAGATTTCAAATAACTGGGAGAAAGAATTTTGAGTGTTTTCATTATAAAGAAATGATAAATATTGATAGATACATGTGCCTGGATTTGCACAATACACAATGTATACAGGTACCAAATTCTATGATACCCATAAATATATACAATTTTGTGTATCCATTAAAAATATTTTAAATTTCAGAAGAATCACTCCATGAGGAAAGTAATTTCTTTTTTTCTCGTAAAAGCAGCTTTACTGCATTGGGGATTTAGCTCAGCGGCATAAGCGCCTGCCTTGCAAGCACGCAGTCGTGAGTTCGATCCCCAGTACAAAAAACAAAACAAAACAAAAACAAAAAAACCAATGACAACCAAAAGCAGCTTTCCTTTCTTGAATTCTCTTGTGATTTGGACAGAGAGCTTTATGATTTAATAAACCCATCTGAAAACTCAGCTAGATATTTTCCTTCTTACGTATGTTGATTATTTTCAATGCCTTAATTATCATTTTTGTGTGAATATGTATCTACAAAGTAAAGATGAAAAGCACTTTCCTGTTTTCCAGAATTGCAATGATACCAATTTATTTCAAGACCTAAGTGGAGCACTGGGCTAGCTGGAGTCTAATGTCTCTGTCTGTGCTCTGATTCACTCCTGCCGTTTTCTCAGCTCTAGCATCACCATCCCCCCGTGTTTTACAGTCTAAGCACAAAGGTACACTTGGAGAAGCATTTGGAGAACAAACCGTGGTGAGAATTAAGCTGAAATATGGAACAACCCTGTCCCAAGATACCTATATAAAACTAAGTGTAACCTTTGGAAAACTCCGAGGACCTTGGGAATTGACTGGAAACACCGAAGACGGAGGTGCGGTTGTGCACATTTAAAACTCACAAGAAAGAGCCACCTTCTGGGTGCAACAATGGCCTTTGTACCTGTGTCTGTGTTACGGCAAATCTTCGAGTTTGATGAGGTGAGACTCTTTCATTTAATTCCAAATACAGAACATTGGATCCTAATGAGCTGGGTTTTCCCTGTTGCCTAATTCACTTTGTCTGTTGTTAGGTGTTTAGGAAAGCCACTAGAAGTCTATTAGGTTGGAGTGCTAAAAAACGGGCCCCGTGTGACCTAAGAGAAATACACTGCACTTGTAGGGTTGTGGTTAAGCTCCTGGCTTATGTTAGTAACAGAGCAAAGAAGTAATACCATTTATTTACTATTGAAATTTCTTTATGAAATTTTAAAATTTTTATTAGCACATGTCCCTAACACCTTTTAATTACTTCATTTTTATTTTTTATTTTTTAATTTTTTGGTGCTGGGGATCGAACTCACGACCTTGTGTTTGCCAAGCAAGCACTTATGCTGCTGAGCTAAACCCCCGGCCCTTAATTACTTTTTTCATCCTTTTCCCTCCCCTTCCTTTCATCTCTCCATCCTCCTCCCATTTGAAAAAGTTCTCCCCTGCTTCCTATGATACATCTTTTATTTTGCTCTTCATTTATATTTTGGCTTTTTCATATAAGAAACAATGTGACATTTAAGCTTGTGTGTCTGACCTCTTTCACTTATCATTATGGTCTCAAGATTCATTCATTTTCCTACAAATTGTGCAAGTTTATCTTTCTTCATGGTAGAGTAGTACTCCACTACGTGAGCTACATTTCCTTTATCCAATCAGCTATTGACAGACATATAGACTGCTCTTCTAAGTTTTGAAAGCTGAAAAATGACTGTTTTCTTAAAACTTGAAAATAGCAGCCATATGAATAAAATGATGGTACTGTCCATTTATTTATTTTTAGGTCAAACAAATATGTTCACAAAGACTTTCACAAAAGTTTGATCTTAGTTTTAGAGTGAGTTAACTTAGCAAGAGCCCCTGTTTCCATCTTGAGTAGAGTAAAACCACAAAAAATGAAAAGAAAGTGCAGAACTGCTGTATGGCATATTCACTATAAACAGGGGCATGGCAGAACAGCACGGCGAGCCTACTATTTGGCACATAGCACTCTGCTTCTACTCAGGATCTGTGAACCATCTCACCATTTCTAATCAGACCCAAGGGTTATTCAGTGAGACTCTAGTCTTACTAGCCACACATCCTATTCTCTGCTTAATATCTTACTTAGATTTTTTGAACTAATTTCCAACTTTGTTCATATTTTCTTTTCTCAGCAAAGAAAAAGTCCCAGGGAGTGATCAATTTGAAAGGAATTATTTGGAACTAGAACCCTCCTGCTTCTTTTAGCAGCCTTACTGTTATATGCATGCCCTCAGTACTTCCTTTATAACAAGAAAGAAATTGGATTTATTTATTCATGTCAAATGAAAAGGAAATCTGTTAGTCCAATCTGCAGCACTGTGCATAATTGTTATTTATTTATGTTAACTTCTACCTCCTAGTGATTTCATGGCTGTGAAGCAGGAGTCAACAGACATGTCACTGACAGAAAAAGTAATTCATAAATATTATCAACATCTTTGGAATAAAAAGTGATGCCTATGGTACCAGGTTTTTCCCAATCCTCTTTCCAGTGCATGACTGATAACTGCTTACTGTGTGACAGAACACACAAAATTCGAGTAGACTTTTCTAACGTGGCCCTGTTAGCTTCATTTGTACTTTAGAAATGTGACCTGTTATCTTTCCTTGGTATAATCTCTCCTTCCACTATAATTTTCCTGATACTTGAACGTTTTATAAAAACTGACTTTATGTAGTATAATAGCACCTGCTTTTCTACAGTCATGCAAACATCACTTTCTGAATGTAGAATTAAGCCACATATAATATACCTTAAATTGAGTGGTATTTTTCTTCTTGCAATAATTACTTTTCACGTAATTTCTAAATATTTTAAAATTCCAATGATTTTTTTTAAATTCTAGTGGTTCATCAGCAGAAAATCTACTGGATATCTAAAAACTCATGGAAGGATCATAAATAATATAAAAAGGACTATAAGTTCCTAAAGTCTATAGAACAAGAATAAGGAGCAGTTGAAAAAAGGGGAAATGATAGAATGAAAATCACATGCAAGAATCAGCTGCAATTAAGAGATACTTAAAAAACGGGGCTGGGGATTTAGCTCAGTGGTTTAAGCGCCAGCCTGGCAAGTGCGAGGTTGTAAGTTTGATCCCTGGTACCAAAACATTTAAAAAAATTTTTTTAAAAAAGAGATACTTAAAAAACAGTCAGTGAGGTGAGAGTCTTTCTGTGAGTAGAAGTCAAAGCATTTACAAACTTCCTCATCATATAAAAGAAGGAAGGGCATGATAGCAATGAAAAAGGAACACATTTATGGAGGTGATTAAGGACCAGTCTATAGAAGATAGAATAGTTAAGGTTAACTACAATGACATTATCTAGCAGATAGCAAAATAAATTGGATATGTCAAATTGAATGATACATTTATGCTTTATTTAGTTTATATTCTACTTTTTTGTTTGATAATAAACACATCTGAATCATTCTACTGTAGTTGGGCATCTGATATTTTATTTCTGTATTTTTTAAGATCTTCTTTTCAGGCATACCTAAGAGAAAACAGCAAACTAAATCTGGCATAGAGTAGCTATTCTTATCCATCTGTTTGCTTTAAAATCGCAGATTTTTAAGATACTGTCACTGATTTCTAACATTTAGAAAATGCAGTCTTCTAATTACACTACCAGTTATGTTTGCATCACGGATATGTTTATAGAGTACATTACCAACGCTTCCAAATTCATTATCTCGCTTGATCTTCCCGAGATTCCCTTAGGTAAGCAGGACAGGTGTTGTTCTCATTGTTTGACATAAAAATAAGTCACAAGGAGAGAAAACGTTTTGCCTGAGAATTCTTAACAAATCATCTGTCAGCAGGGCTGTAATTAGAATCTACGTTTTCTCTGTTTCATTCACTATCTTTGACATAGTATTGTTCTGTCATGCAGTTTCATTCTTTCTTACTAGTTTCAAACAGTTTTGCATTACCGATAGTTTACAGAATATTATGTATGTGGACACATATTATCAGTTTTAAAACAAAATGTTTAAAATAAAATGTTTTCACTTTGCTGCTGAAATTTATTTCCTTAAAATATTTCAGAACCTCAGTATGTATGTTTAAGGACATGGTACCGTGTTTATCAAGTTATCTTCTTAGTGTATGGGCTTCAAAAAGACAGGGGCTATGAGTTTTCAGTACTTTATTTCTCCTATAATTATGTTTGACCTCTATCCCATAGGGTTATATTTTCTGCTGTAGTTTGTTTTATATTTATTTTACTCTGATCTCTCATGAAATGCTTGAAAAACCTGCTAAAGAAAGAACACATGAGATATGAGCAGTAAAACCCAAGTTTAAACGGAAACCCAATTGTTTGAGGGAAGTAATAGCAGGCACACTTAACAGTTGCCAAACTCAACAGTACACTAAGTACGCAGTGTGAGAGGCTGCAGAATCGCTGTGGTAAGAGCTTACTTTACTTACAGACAGGTGGGGAGAGAGCAAGAGGAAAGGGAGAAAAAGGACGGTCCAGATGGAAGGAAATTAATAGAAAAAAATGTAAATATAATAAAAGAATGCTGTTTACATGTGTTTACCATGTGTCAGTTTCCAATGTGCCCGCTTGCTATGCTTCGATTATATGAACTAATTCATAGTACTGCCATAGTTAAGCTCTTGGGATGACCCTATTTCAGACAAAAGGAAATAGGAACAGAATGAGAGAACTTTAACATCCTCAAGTGTTGTCACCGAGATTCCTACTTGAGATCCTCCAAGAAGTGAGGACTTCATTGTTTATTTGGCCGTAATCTTTGTGCATTAGAAGATTTTTCATCAGTTTAAGTAGATAATTAATATTTGCATAAATTCATTAAAAACATCTAAATTATCTGAATCCTTTTATATGCTTAATTAGAAAGAGAAAAGCAAAAGGGGGAGGGGGAAGAGGAGAAAGAGGAGGAAGAAAAACACTTTCCTTCTGAGGACTCACTTTGCGCTGTCCATCTAGAAAGCCAGAAGAAAACGTGTGCTCACGCTTAATTTAAACCGAGAGCGTGGCTCTCCTGGCTTCCTGCTTCTGAGCACTGAAGTGGAAAATCATCCATTCCTTTGGGTGCTTCGTAGACACAGGTTTAAACTGGACTCTGACCAGCAAGCAAGCCCAGTCTGGGAGCCAGCACCATGTGCAGGCCACCACAGCACCGGGACAACCAGACCCCACCCCTTCCAGGGCAAAGCAAGAAGTGCCGAACAGCTTATCTGGAGAAGCACAGGCTGTGATGACAGCTATGGAGGTGAAATGTGTTTGGATGCCTGGGGTGCTTTGGGGTTTCACTACATTGCAGGTCCAGGGCCAGTGGTCTGATCACAGGTTCAGAGGGTAGCGGTACAAAGTGTGACGTCTAGAGGGGATCTCATTCAGAGGACTGCAGCCCTTGCTGATTCCCTATGATCTCATTTTAGAAGTCCTATATCATTCCCATTGTTTTGTTGGGTTGGGTTTTATTTTTTTTTATTTTGTTTGATTATGTGAAATCCAATGGCAGGAGCAGCTGTTTTAAAGAAAGCAAGATATATTACAGTAGCAACTTTGAATTTACTATTGGCTTGTTTTGAAATCTTTATTGCATTCACTATCTTGTTTTTATTGTTTCTATTCTATTCTGTTCTGTTTGATTTTTACTATGTTGAAGTTATCTGCAGCTATTTCGAAGGCATCAGAAGGCAACACGGCACCTATTGTTGATTTTGTGATGTTTTGAAGTCCTATATCTCTTACACTGGTTTGTTTTGACTGGTTTTATTCTGTTTTATCTTGTTTAAAATTAAAAAAAAGTAAATTTGACTCTAACACTGTTTCTTAACAAACGTAGGGAAGTTTTGTGAAGGAATTAAGCATCACTGTAACGTACTAGTGTATACCACCTCCAACGCTAGTTTCTCTGTCTTCTATTGGGTCATTTCTCTACTGAACTAAATTGGCAGAGTGATAGCACACAGGAGCCAACCTTAATATTTTTCTGAGTTAAACCAAACCAGGTATCTTTCTATAACAGAGCCCTGGCCTCACTTTACTTAAAAGATTAATTTAGAAAATTTGTGATAGAAAATTCTTTATTTACTCCTTTGAAATGTGAATGTTCTATGCCACAGGAATGTCTTTCTTAAGATCCTGGGAGTCATCCCCATAATATGTAGTCATTGAGAGAGACAGCACCCCTCCTTCCCAATGTTTGTGGGGTGTGGGAAACTATCTCCCATAAACCCCAACTAACAAGCACAGACAGTTCAATCACATTGATTGCGAATCTTAATGTCCTTTAATACTTTTCTAGAAGTTCATCTTAGGACTTAATACTCTCCTGCCTTTTGTTTAAGGAGGTGAGTTCAATTTGTCTTTCTCCATTGAATGGTCTTGCTGGCTTCCTCTAACTCTAACCTGGTATAATTATTCTTCGACACTTATCAATACAATTTGAGACTAATTAAGGTCACTTTCTTCACCTTTTAAGGGAAGAGAGACATCAAGAAGTTGAGCTCAAAGAATAACCTAAGTCTTGGTGAAAACCGCCTGTATTTCTGTAAGAAATGTTACATGTAAAGCTGCACCTTAAGGGAAATTTACAAGAATTTTGAGAATTTTTGATATTTGTGTCTTTTCCTCAATATTGTAATTTTTTACTTTTAACATCATATTAATCTTTGCCACGCTTTGTTTCCAAGAGTACTTCATGATATTATCAGAAACAAAAAAGTTTTTCTCATATAAGTGAAATTTTACAATATATTTTATGGTGATTCCAGTGAGAAATAACATGAAGCTATATGTAGCATTCTCTTTTTCAGTCTTCAAAATTTCCTTCCTAAATAGAAAGTCATAATAATTAATTGCCATGAGCATCATTACGATGAATAACGTTTTTTTCATTAGCTACAGATATTGTTTAAGCATTATTTGTTATTACTATTAAAACTATTATACTTTTCTCTGAGCAATGATCTCTATTTTTAATACAAAGATTCAAATGTTTAATACAAAGATTCAAATGTTTAAAAATCCCTAGACCTGATGGGCAAATTAAACCAAGAAAGCACAAAAACCTTTCTGTGAAATATTATATTAGCAGAGATGGAAAATTTGAGGGGCTGGGGATTTAGCTCAGCAGCATAAGCGCCTGCCTTGCAAGCAGGCAGTCGTGAGTTCGATCCCTGGTACCGATAAAAAAAAAAAATTTTGAAATATTTTTAGGTAATTTTCTAAATTAAGACAAATATATAATGAACTATACTCATATGGCCAGGAGTATTTTAATAAAAGTCTACTGAATGAAAGTAGCTTCTGACTTGGTCCCCATTTTCAAATATTTGTCCCTATTATTTGATTCATCTGGGGCTCTCCGCAGTCTGCAGAGCCCGGACACTCTTCCTAGCTGCACTCTCCACCGTGCCTGAGTTGCCCTGATTCTTCCCACTTTGTCCGCTCACCACCTCCATGAGACCCTCTTTCCCATGCTAGACTCTCCCTTCCTCGTCGGTTCGGCAGTGATGAAATCATTCACAATGCCTCAGTTTTGTGAGCCATCCCGAAACGATGCACACTGCTTTATGAACTTACTTTTGTTATCTTGGGGAAAGTATTACTGAAAGTATTACATGGGCAGAGCAAAACCACATTTGAGCAGGGGGAATGAGAAAGGGAATACTTGAAAAATGGACTGCTGAAGAATACTAAAAAAGGAAGCATTTCGTACCATCTCTCTTGCTCTTCCTGGTAGCCTAGTATGATCAACATTATCAAACTTTCTACTTGTAATTTTATTGGCTCACAGATTTCGATCAGAAATATGTTCTAACACTTATCTAAATGTCGTGCTTTTCCTATGATTTATTTTAAACTTAGTATGAATAGGATTATTATAAATAAATCCTAAACTTTTCCTTAATTTATCTTTTTTAAGAGCAGAATATATTTATTGAGACAAAGAAAGCTTCTGTCTGAGAGAGAGATAGAAGGGTCCCGAGTGTGCTGCCCTTCCTTAGATTATCGTAAAATAAATAAAATGGAATAAATGTTACAAAGGGTACATACTACCTGAAGATCTGATTTTTATGCATCCTCATAAAATTTTAGCCAGCTGCTTATGCCAGGACAGTAATATCAGTGATGAAATTTTTGATAAAAATTATATCTGACCCTAAAAATGTCAATGTTATAAAGTTAAATGCAATCCTTGTATAAAATATAACCATGTTACACTTTCATTTGTCCAGTTTTGTTCACATTATTTATATTTTTCTTTTTTAAAATCCTCTATAAAAAGTTAATGCATAGCAAACCACGTATTTGCCTATTTTAAAAATCAATGTATTATTCACCTTTGTAATTGTAACTCTTTAAATTTTTCTTAGGAATTTAAGTATGTGATCATTTAAAATAATTACTCAGTTATACCAATAAGGTTTATTTAGTACCTATTATTTCTTTATTAGTTTAATTTAACTTAAACTTAAAATATTTCATTTTTAAATCGATAAGTAATTATTACATTATTATAGGGTATAATGTGATGAAACACATACACACCATAAAATGTTTAAATTATACTAACTCTTACATCTTTAATCTCATGTTTATTCTCTGTGTGGTGAGAACATTAAAACCTATTTTAACAAAATTGCTGTATAAATTTTTTATTAACTATAATGAAACAGGGATAGAATAAAAGTCTGATACTTGTCCAGAATTTTCCTCTTTCACATTGATATTTGCCAAACTTCACTTATATTCATCTGAGCATGCAATTAATTTAGCAAATCCATTTGAACATTTTAATTTATAGTTTTGGTTTATCATAATAATTTAACTTGATATTTCAGAGGTCTGTTCTTAATTAGATATTCTACTTACAAAAATATGGTATAGTGCCTTTGAGCTCTTGACAGACATCCATGGGCTAGATCATTAGATTTCAAGCAGGTCTTTGAACTCAGTATGTCAGTAAAAAACAAATAGTGGTAAAGTCTGATTAAAGAAAGATTTTAGAGTTTTATTAAATGCTGAAATGTAAGTATAGGAAATTGGAATTGCAATTGGTAGCAAGACAACCAATATTCTGATTTTGTGAAAATGCAGCCAAAACACACCAGTTTGAATTGAGGAAACTCTTAAAAAGGACATCAACAGTACGTACAGTCATGTTGTCAGAGAAGTAATGGAGATAAATGCTTTACGCCTGAGTTAGCGAAACTTTTTCATAGAAGACTGAAGTAATAAATGGTTTGGCCTTGTGGGCTGTGCAGTCTCCCTCAGGACCGCCCACCTGTCCTTGGAATATGGAAGCAAGGTGTGGAAAACATAAGTGACCACCGCTGATTTCCGCAAATCCTTACTCGCGGGCATTATAATTAGGATTTCCTTTAATTTTTACTTGCTGTGTTCTTTGAATATTTTTCAATCATTCAAAACAGGGAAAAACCAGTCCTAGTTTTTGAGGGTCCAGAAACAGCTGCAGCCATATTTGGGGCATGGATCATGGTTTGCTGGGCTGCAGACTGTACAGAATAAAGCAAACTGGAAGATTCAACTAAGTAAGATGAAATTCTCAAATTCAAAACCTTTGCAGCAGTTCCAGTCCACTGTTGAATTGTACACAACTGCAGTATTTATGTTTAGAATTTTAAATGTAAAGATTCGGAAATTAAAAGAAAATGCAATGAATAGAAGCAAATGGGGCAGTCATTATGGGGCTTTTTTGTAATTAAGAAATGACAGGATCAATTTTTATCCTTTATCAAGTGAATCAGGAATCAATTAACAGGAATCAATACATGTATTGGTAATCTAAACTTGTCCACCTGTGTAAAGTCATATTGCTAAATAAATTATCTACTTAATTCATGTAAATACTGCTTTGATCTGAAGAATTAAGTCCAGGGATTTTATCACTTTGCATGAATTAAAGATTAATTATGGCATTTGCCTTTATTCATAAAAATCAAAGTAGCATTAGGACTTCATAACTATTTTTCATACAAGGGAAAATATTTCCAATATATTGATATACATACATTGTCTATATTATTCTATATACTCTTTTAAGTAGTAGAATTAGAATTATAAGCACTGGTAGCAAGCATTTTTACTTAAGCAACAGGAATTCAGATGTAATGAAAATATTTACGTTAATGTACAATTCATTTAGATGTTTTATTGCATTAATATGGTGGATTTATTCCTAATGGAACAGCATGCATTTTACAATACTTATATGACACTGATAAATTAATCAAATAGAAAAACACAAATGATTCCACCTCCTTCTAGTGAAGGAACAATTGCCTTATCAGATTTTAAATAGGAGAGCATTCCACTAACTTTCGTCTGGACCAATAAATGTATTTTGGGAGCTGAGAGTGATTCCCATAAAAATGCATTAAAATTTCACTGCCTGCCTGGGACATGTCTGAATCTGCCCTGCAATATTTCAGGAGGTCATAAAAAGAGACTTGAAATGTGATACAGAAGGCAACAAATAATCAAAAATAGGCTCAAGGCATCAGTCAATGAAATAAAGATGAATGGGAAAAGAATCAAAATTGAAAATTATTTTTTTGTTTCTCTAGAAGGAATTTGCTTGTATATTTGTGTTTAAATCCATTTTTAATTTTAAGATAATTTTCAAGTGGTAAGTAAAAATGCCAGCATCTTAATTTCTATTAAGTGCTCCAGATACAATTTCTCAAAATGAACTTTCATTCATTTTTTTTGCTTCATCTTTGTATAAAGAGATGCTGGAGGGAAAGAAGGCCAGATTTTTTAAGTGGACAGAAACCTGGTCAAATGTCTGGTAGCTTTTAAGCCCATGGTGAAGTTCTTGTCTGTTATGTGAAATTTTTAGAAGTTTCTGAAGTTTGCTTTATCTTTAAATTAATAAAAGAGATAGGTACCAGAAAGAGAAATTAGGTAAAATCATGTAGAAAAATTTGTGGCTTGATAACACACTTAAATATTTTACTTTTATTCCCCCCACTTGCTTCTAAGTTTGTTTACTCAGAGTATCTTCATGCCCAAAAAGAACATTCAGACTGTAGAAATAATTCCTGCAGCTGCAGTCTCTATCTACTTAATTGATGTTTGAGCCAAGTGTGTTAAGCTGTGGCCTTATCTTCTTCCCCTTTGAGGTGTCTCTGGCCTCACAAGCCACTACAGCCCTCAGCCAGGACCAGTGATTAATAGAGGTTCACTCACTATGAATCAGCTCCCATCGCCAGGCAAGGGGCCGAGGCCTAGGACAGACTCACAGATAAACACAGAAAGCCAATTAGTTAAATCCTGCTTAGAGCTTCTGGGTAGTGGTCTCCAACAATCTACAGTAATGGAACAACTGTGAAGAATATAGGCACTTTTAATTAGGTAAATTTACTGAAAATATTAAGATAAATATTATTATCTGTGTTATTCTGAAGAAGAAAGAAATCAGTATTGATCTAGGTCCCATAGCTTAACATTGGTAATAACTTTAACGCAGACTTCTTTCACTGAATAATATGCTACTTTGCTGCTATATACATTAAGAGCAAGTTAAGGCCTCCTTCTATTGCTCTGTCCTTCCTTCTTCCAGAAAAAGGGAAAAGAACAAATAGACAAACCAATGTGGAGTACTGGACATGGCTAAGCAAATTTTCAACTTATTTTCTGCCATTTTTTTTATGCTTACAAATTTTTATAAAGAATATTAACAAAGAATAAACATGAACAGTAAAATGAAGAGGTTTTTGCTGGTTAGTCTTCTGATAGAGACAAGTACTGATAATATGTAAAGAATTGAAAAACAAGTTAACTTCTATGTAATAATAAACCCAATAAAAAGGGGAAATGAACGCAGTAGACATTTCTCTTAAGAAGCCAAATAGTACATGAAAAAACTGCTGAACATTCCTAGCCATCAGAGAAATGCAAACTAAAACTACACTGAGGTTCTCTGTCACCGCAGTCAGAATAGTACCATCAAGAACACACACACACACAGACACACACACACACGCTGGTGAAGTTGATGGGAATGTAAAATATAAGCTTAGGGGTTTTCTGGGAGTCAGTGAGTGAAGAGTCAACTGTTATGAAATCCTTAGAACAGAGTGTGACATTTAAAAAGTGTTACCTAGTATTATCTATTATTGTCATCCTTATTACAAATGATTCTAAAAAATGCTTTAGAACCTCAAATGGTTCTACATTTTCACATATATCTATGTACCACATATGAAATTAATACTGTAATGAATAAGTACTTATAACTTTGGATGAAATCTTTTGAGAGAAATAGAACACTAGTATATTGTAACAAGAAAAATAAGCAATACATTTCTTTAAAGGGGATATTCATGAATTTTCAAAACAAGTACAATAGAATATATTTCATATATATATTTAACAGTTGTAATAATAGCTTTATACATGTCAGAATTTATATCATCATAGAAAGTTTGTCACTTGAACTTATTAGGAAAAATTTCAATATTAAAAGTGTGAGGGAAGGTAGTACCTATTTTTCAAACTTCTTTAACAAGATTGCTGTGGGCTGAATTCTAGTCCTCCAAAATTCATGTATTGAAACCTTGAATACCTTAGAATGTAACTCTCTTTAGGGAGACAGCTGTTAAGAAAGAATAAAATTAAATTAAGGTCATTGGGAGAGACCCTAATATAACATGATTGATGTCTATAAAAACAGTAAACTTAGTCAACATCACATGTAGAAGGAAAATCACGTGAGGACCAGAAGGAAGGTAGCCAATAAGCCAAGCAGAAAGACACGGAATAAATTCTTCCCTCTCAGATCACAGAAGGAATCACCATGCCATCACCTTGGTTGTGGATTTCTACCTTCAGAACTGCAAGTCAGTAGGTTCATACCCTTTAGGCCTTTGTTAATAGAAAGAACCCTAGCAGACTAACATAGTACATGGGTCCTACAGCAAAAATATTTGAGAGCATCTCTGTAACTCAGGAAGCAAGGACTTTCCTCAAATACGGACAGAGATGATGCTTGCCTGAGATTTAGAGCGAGCATTTACCTTGAATGTCCCCCTTGCATACATCTTGTAGAGACCTGAGACTGCAGGGGACCTAAACAGCAACCTTCATTGTGACTGCCAGATGGTATGACTTTGGCTTAACCGAAGACGTGCAATTTCCTATTTACAGCTAAAATTGAATGAGAAAATTATAAATTAATGGCATAAGATAATAAAGCTTATCTATTATAAAACAGCCCATCAGTAGAAATTAATTACTAGAATTAATTGAAGCTAGAATAAAGAATAAAGAAGTCCTTGTAACTCTTTCTTATGATTAGTTTCCTAGTTTTCTTCTTCTTAGTTTTCTTTTGCAGCTATAAAGGGCCAAGGGAATACTTCTCATGAGGAAAGGACCCTAATTCAACATTGTTTCCTGCTCCCTTTGTTCATTTATTTTTGATGTTCAAAACTAATTTTTCCCTCAACAGGCAATCTCCAGTTGGAAATACCTGTTGACCTCTGTCTTCAGTTTTGTGTTAAAATGTTTGTGCGCCATTTTTAAGTTCACGAGTGTAATTTTCTCCCCAGAGGGTGTTCACAGTTTCCTCAAAGAATTCTGTGCTTCGCTGTTGTTTGAGGTTTTCTTTAACAGCTCCTCCGTGTTGCCTTGAGGTCTTTAGGGTCAACTCAGTGAGGAAGAGCCAACCCTGGGTAAGGCTGTTTAAGAGCTGACTGGTGCTAATTAGAGGCTAGAATACACCACTCTTTTCACCTCTGATAATTTGCCTACTTTCTAAATTGGAAGCAGCAGGTATCTCATCTGAAAATAAATATTTTCTTCTTTTTGATCTCAATCTTTTTAACTTAGAGATGATAGTGTTAAAATGCAATTTATTTCAAAAGCAAATTCTGGAATTTTTTAGTAATAAGACTCTTGAATGAGGTCACACAGTTGCCCACAACCTCATGAATAAAAGACTTAATTTTACAGAGTTGTAATCCTGGTACAATTTTGGCTAACTTCCATGTGGCACAGAATCTAAAACTATTTTTTTAATTGTAAGGACAGGTGAAAGGATTTTCATTACTATGCACACACCTGAAATGGTAACTCACCCAGCCCTGCACCCCCATGCCCGGGCCTACTATCAACCTTCAATTCTCAGGAATTGTTTTCCCATGCACATTATTTTATTTTATTCTTTTTATAGGTCACCACGTTATCCTTACCCATTATGTCCATTTTTATAGAGCTCTGTGCGATACTTTTTCTTATCTCTTGAAACATTTTTATTATGCCTTTGGAAGTCATTCTCAATGTTTTCCTCCTCTATCAAATTTACTTTTTTGCTTGGTTGTCTTGGAACCTGAAACACACTTTCCTTGCATCCATCAGCAGTGACGGATGTCTTCTCTGCCTTTTATCTTGGGGCTGGAGGCAGGGCATCCTTCCCTTGTTTTTCTTTGCAATGCCAATGTTTCTCATTCATTTATCCATAACACCAGAAGGCCAGCTTCAGTGCTTTTATCCTGCCTGTTTGTAAGTCATCTATTTTATCCCCACCTGACACCCTCTCCACATCAACAATGCTTCCTCATTCATTAAAGATTTTGGCTCATGATTCAGTGTTACTCTAACACTACCTAGTCATCATTTTATTTTAAATTTCAAAATGTAATCAAGTACTCCCTCCGAAACCGTAACTCTTGCTTCTTTATTTTCTCTGACTTCATGGTCTAGTCTTCAGGCCTTTGGTTTCAAACTAGAATCTAGACCAACGATGATAAGCTTTTTAGAAATCAGTACCCAAACCGCAACCAAAAACTTGCTTATTTACAGCAAAGTGCCAGGACTCCAACTAAACCTGAATATTGAGAAACCATTGTAGAAAAAACAACTCCTGCATTAACAGCTTTTGTCTTACCAGAAAAACAAATAGCATCATAGATTCTAGACTTTATCATTAATAGCAGGTAAATTCTCCTTATAACCCCATGTCTGACTGCCAAACAATCCATTCTGTGACTAACCTATGCTTTCTTTTTTTCTTATACTCCAAAGCCAGTATCCTGTAACACAGTAGATGAAACACTCACTGATCTTATCAATATTTTGTACCTCCCTAGGTTTCCTATTCATAGTTTCATGATTTAGAGTTTTACTCAGCTTCTTGCTTACATTCTCAACTCCTTCCTTAATGGCTTTCTTTTGGTAAGACACAAACTCAGTTAAAATCACATCTTCTATACTATATGTACATGTATGAAACTGAAGTTGCCAATGTGACAAAACTAAGCATGCTGCTGATTGGTCTCACTTTAGGTTCGTGATAGCGTCTTTAACTACTGGTGCCAGAAAAACTGGTTATCCCTGTACAGAAAATTGGATTTCAATCCATCTCTCTCACCCTGTGCCAAAATAAAATAAAAATTGATCATAAAAATTGATCAAAGGCCCTGAAATAAAAAAGAGACACTGAATATGATTATGGAAGATAAAATAGGCAAAACTCTTGTAGACATGTATAGGTGATAGTTTCTGAACAGAAACAGATTTGCACAAGAAATAATACCAAGAATAAACAAATGATGTTATATCAAATTGCAATACTTCTCTGCCACAAACAAAACAAAACAAAACAAAAAACAACCTACAGAATAGTGAAAAACAAAGTTTTCCAATTACTCTAACAGAATACTAACATCTAAAATATGTAAAGCAGTAAAAAAAAAATTATATCCCACAAAAAATGGTCTGCCACAAACGGCCTATAGAAATGGCCCACAGACACCTCTCAGGGGTGGGGCCAGCACACAGTATAAGAACAATTAATAGAAACTTTCCAAGGCAGGAAGGAGGCTGCCTCTTAACCAGCCACCCACCCTGCCCTGGAGCCAGCTGAGTATGGACTGAAATCTCCACACACTATAAGCTAAGTAAACCTTCCCTTCCTTCATGTTGGGCATCAGGTATTTTGTCTCAGCAACATGGGAAAAGTAATTCAGTGTTTGTCACTAATTTTACAGCTGTGGGTTTTTTGTTTGTCTTTTTGGGACAAGGTTTCACTATGCAGTTTAGGCTGGCATTAAATCACTTTGTAGTTCAGGCTGGCCCTAAACTCAGTGATCCTTCTGCTTCAGTTTCCTGAGTGGTGGGATAACCAATTTTACAGTGTTAGCCATTATCACTTCAAATATATCTTCTATTCCATTTTCTCTTTCTTATTTTGATTTTCCAATTAATCTTGACATTTTCTTATAGATTTTAGTTTTGCAGGTATTTTTTCTCTTCATAATTCAGTTCAGAACGTTTCTATTAATTCTTCTTCAGGCACATTGATTTTTTTCTTGACTCCGAAGGCTCGGTCAAATGCATTGTCCATTTACATTACAGTGTTCAGATTTGTAGCCCTTCATTTTGAGTCTTCCTTTGAATGTCTGCCTCCCCGCTAACATTAGCCATGGCTCTTTGCAGGCTTAGCATTAAAGCCTTAATTCCATTAATTATATTTATTTATAGTTCTCTCTTTATTAATTTTAACTTGTACATCCTTTCTGAGCCTGGTTTCGATGTTTGGTTTTTTTCATTTTTTGTGGAAAGACATACTTTTCTCTACACTGAGGAGCGAGCAAAGCCCTTTTCACTGCCAACAACCCATGGCCCTTTGTAATTTGTTAATTTTTGAGACAGTGTGAGTTTTGCTAAATTGCTAAGTTGCCCAGGCTGTGCCTGAGTTTGCGACCCTCCCACCTCAGCCTTGCACAGGGCCGACATTAGAGGTGTTTTATCATACCTGGCTGAAAGGTGGACTTGTTATCAGAGAATAGGATTCAGCAGAGATGAGTGAGCTTCTTGTGTGAGGATTAATGTGAATATATGTGGAAAGTGGGCTTTGTTTTCGATAGCTATAGGTGCCCCAGGCTTCAGGAGGATTAGCCTTTTAGTGGCTCTGCCAAGTGATGAGGTTGGGCTCGGGGTGTAGCTGAGTGGTTAAGCTCTTGCCTAGCGGGCGCAAGGCCCTGAGTACAAACCCCAATACCAACAGTTAAAAAATGGCTTTCAGTGAAGAGTCTTTCTAGGACTTAGCTGTACCAACCTGCTGGATTTACTGGCGGTAAACGTTATGATTCCTCACCAAAACTGGCCCTTAGATACTTACCATTCTCATATTGATCTAACTCAGCCCAGAGCAATTCATCAAAATTGTTACTTACTCTCTTATATCATTCTGTGGTTCAAGCAGTCCCTGCTCTAGTAAGCACATCTCTGTAATTCTCTTTATTTTCTGTCTTTTCAGATTTGGGGATGGAAGTCTGCCTTCCAAATTCAATTTTCTATGGGTCCAAAACCATTGATTTTCTTTTCTTTTTTTTTTTCAGTTTATTCTTGTAAGAATGACAGTGATGACTCATTTCTAAGTGTCTGGTTTCCATTTTTGCAATAAGTCAGTTTTCAGTACTTCAGTTTTTGCCACAATGTGTACAAATAATTTTACTTATTGTCTTTTTTCTGACATGGTGCATAGGAATTGGTTTATATGGTAAGTATGTCACAAGCTCATTCTATAAGGCTTTTAGAATAAAAATTTTAATACCATCTTAGATTTGAGAAATTTTATTATAATTTAAATAAGCAATTTCAGATATGCTTCATAGCATATTTTGAATCTTTTTGCTTTTATGTCAGATCTTCATGTTTTTAATAAAAATAACCAGCCTTTTTTGAATAATGTTCTATGTGACTGTGCAACATACAAGGTTTTACCTTGGTTGAATAATTAACTTTGCATAAAAAACCTGAGATAGGTATTTCTACCGTATTAACTTTACTTATAAAAACATTCAGAAAGACGGCCTAACTTATTAAAGATCACACAGCTATTGCAGGAGGACATGAATTTAGGCAGTCTGACTTCAGGCTGTGTTCTTAACATCCGCATGGTATTGGGTCTCCAAAGCCCTTAACAATTAGAGATGTGAATTGTTCTCTGTGGCTGTGTTGTACATGTTCCAGTCACTGGTGATTACATAGTTGGTGCTGGTATTTAATAAGATATTTTTTGCTAACTTTAAATGCTAGATTTATCTATTTACCTGATTCATTCACTTATGAGTAAATTTATATCATTTATATTATTTATATCATTTATATTATATCATTTATATTATTGTGCTATACAGCTTTAACTTAGATTTTTTTTCTCTGTGGTTTGTCCAGCAATTTTGATTATTATAGAGGATTCTTGACATTTTGCTTAGTAGTGGCATATATTTTTAAAATACTGAGTTTTACATCCCTCTCTATATTTTCACACTTTTTACAATGTAGATTTTCAGTTCTGTCTCCACTCCTTTTGTGATCTGACATCAAGAAATATTTTTTGCTTTTTAACTTTCTAAACTAGTTCAAATTTCTGACTTGATTTTCCCATTATAGTAGGATGTGTATCGTTATAACAAATCCAAGCTTGGATCTGACAAGAGCGCACATGTTTCGGATCTCTTCCTTAGGAACTGTGAACCTACCATGTAAAAGTAAGATACTTTCCTGGATGGAACGGTCCACATGGAAGGTGATCCAGTCTTGGCTAAGTTATTGACAACTCCAGACACAGACGAGACTAGCCCAGATCATCCGAGCTTGCCTCAGACGACGAGGGTCACGTGGTTGATTTGTGGACTGAGCCACGCAACAGTAATAAGATTTTCTGCCTTTAAACTTTCAAAGTTGGAATGGCAAAAAATACCTCCTCGTAGAAATCATATACTGGATGATGCATATTGTAGTTGAGCTATACGAAGCAGATCTTTTTGTTCAGTCGATCAAAGGTATATAAAGGCTTTTATGTTTAAAGATAACGCTTAAAGTGTTTTTTGTTGTTATTCAGTTTCTCAACATAGATGAAGAAAATTCATACTAGTAATAAAATAGTAGAGTGATAATACACAGTCATATTACTTTTTTCGTAAGTTGCAAGGCTTTTACATATAATAGCTGTGTGACTCTTAAAACAAGTGGTGAGTTAGGTATATTTTCCTGCTCTAATTGTGTTTTTAGGTACAAATAAACATTTAGGTCAGTCTCAAGTGTTTAAGACAGCCTTATCAGTACACAAATCTTTATGCCATTTACAAATTCTTATCTTACACTCAGCAGGTTTGCTTTTTTCCTTTAGAAAGTTAGAAAACTACACAACTGTGTATATCATTAGCCCACAATACCTGCATTTCTAACTACTGCCAGTTATGCATAATACCTGTCAGTGAACTGCTGCCCTAAATATATTATAACCTGAGGTTTTTTTTTTTTAAAGAATTCAAATGAAATAAGGAGACAAATAGCTCACCACATTCATTTTCTACAACCATGACAAATATCTTGGGACCAGTGTTCTTGATAATTTAAGGAAGTCATGAGCTAGCCCTCTAAAAATGTGTAAACCTGCCAAATGTGCTTTCAACTTTAGAAATACTGGTTCTTTTTTTTTAAAGCTGATATTTGGGTCTCAGAATAACAACTGTTATTCTAGTGAAAGAGAAACATTTATTACTGTTTAAGACTAAGAAAATTGCAGGACTTGAGACGGTGTATTTAGAGGCATCCTTGCTATGTCACTATCACTTCTTCTCTGGAACCCTTATACCAGTGTTGGCACACGTGCCACGGTGGCTGTGGGTCGTCATTGAAAGCTCCAGAAGATCTGCCATCCCTGCCACTACAGTCTGTAGTCAGTTTTTAAAGTGGGTCCTGATGCTGTGCCATGTAAGAAACTATCATAAAATAGCTGATATTATATAATATAATTTGTCTAAAATTTCTTTGATTTAATTAATCAATAACTAGACTTTATGTAAAATGAGGGAAAATATTTTTCATCCTTCAATGCTAGGTGAAGTTGTGCTTCTCTTAGACCAATATTATATGTCTATTTTGTGACAGAAGTAACTTTATAACTGCCCATGTTTTCCTTGGTGGTTTTTCAGCCATGTGTGTGCATAGTTCTTGACACACTTTACCATATGTATTCTGTCTTCTACCTTGTTTTATTAATTGACTACTTCTACGATTTAACTTTGTCTAGCTCTCAAGGGTCCAGGAGCTAGGAGCTTAGTGCCCAAGGTGGAAATGTGGGAAGATTTTGAGGAGGTAGGGTCTAAGGATAATTCATTAGCTCGTTAGGGATATGAACTTGAAAGGGATTAAAATATTTCCTTATGGAATTCCTCAGGTCAGTTCCCATGAGAAATGAGAAGGAGAAAAGATAAGAAGGAGAAAGCCCATCCTAGCCAACTCTCTCTGCTTCCCAGGTTAAGTATGTTTGTTTAGCTCTACACAGACCCTTGTGATGCTACTGCTGCCTTCACAAGAGGCTAGGCCAGTCGGGTTGCCTGATCTTGGACTTTGAATCTAAATTGTGGACTAAATATACTTTTCTTCTTCAAAATAGCCTGCTTCTTGTATTTCATGACAGTAATGAAAAGTTGGCTAAGAGAACCAACATTTTGATTTTAGCTGGTTTGCCCTTTTCTCTATTTTCACTCCTTTTTACAAATGATATTTAATTCTGTGTGATACCTCATATCCATTTGGGAACATTTTAGTCAACAATGTTATAATTTCAAAAGAATATATATTTTGTAAAGGAATTTTTCAACATTATTTCCAGGTTTTAAGTTTCTGGAAACTAAGTGAGTATGTTCACATTAGATTCTATAATCTGATTGGCATTTGTTGGGACAGTATTAGTTTGGAATAATTCATGTGCATAATAGAATTAGAAGCTTCCTTCCTTTTACATTGGATGGTGGTCTGTTTTGGACAATTTTCCAAATATCTGTGTACCTGTGTTGCTTTGTAACTTAAAATGGAGTGAGAAAATGTTGCTAATTCTGTTTCTCTTGAGGAGTGTGTTCTTTATCATAACAGATTTAAGATTCTTGAAACAAAACCCTTTGTGAGTAAAGTAACAGTGTGTGCTGTTATGGCACCTCACGTTTACCTCCTGAGTTATATTGAGTGTCTCCAGACTGATATTCAGAAGCATCACGAAAATCCACTAAGAAAAAGTTAGTGTTCATTATCTAATCAACGGGGCCCTGTGGCTTGACTTTTTATACTCAGAGACCCTTAAAGTTGCTAGAGCATCTATGTAAGTAGCAACTTGTGCGGTTTTCAGGGTCTGGGTAGGCAAGTTTATTAGGCCATGGGAATAGTGAAGACCTTAATTCCACAAGGTTTGCTTTGTGAAATGCTTTTGGCTTCCTCTTAACCTTGACAAGCTGCCTCTTGGGTCATCATTGTTTATGTTACAGAGGAGAACAGGTATATTTTTTAGCACCCTGGATGGTATAAATAAAGAAGGATTGACCAATAGCACTTCACTTCTATTCAGAAAATGTGTGAGGAAAGGAAGTTGCTCACAAAATCTTCTGCATCACAATTTACCTGCTACAAATATAAGGAAAATGTGAAGCCTTCTGGATAAATGGACTAGAGCAGCAAATGATGCACATGTATGCGATTCTTACATATACAAGAATATAACTTTATGTTCTGAAGAGATGGATGAAAATCACATAATTAGAACACATCTTCCTCTCTTAAGTGAGAACACATTTGTTTTTCTATACTTTGAGCCAAGCAGAGGGAGCGCAAACCATAGAACCCATGTTTCCTAACAGACAGATAAATGATCTGTGTTTTATATTTGTTTCTTGTAATAAAAAAAGCACTATCTTTATATTCCAAAGCTTTACATTCTGACCCACCTTTTCCAAAATGGTTACTTCTCAGGTGCTACTAAAAATGCAGTTTTACTCAGTGATAATCCCTTTGCTCATGGGATCAATTTAGAGAAAAATTATTACTGATTTCTTTTCCAGTAGAAAATGATTTTATACCTATCTCACAGCTTTTGCAAGTACTATATTCAGATTTAAATCAAGCAACAAGCTCTGTGAAAAAATTTATATATATATTGTCTTCCACAATGCAGAGATTTCCATTCCATTATTGTCTAAATAAGTGAGGAGATAGCTGAGTGAAGAAAATAAGGTTAAAATTAGAAATCATGTTATCAGTTTTATTGAAAGTTTGTGATAATAGTTTAAGTCTAATTTAAAATAAACTTAGCAACGTTCAAGGGACACTGTTTGGCTCACTAGACAGCTTTTGTGTCTACCAGTGGCTTTGCTTTATTTTAGACACTGATCATTTGCACAAATAAATTACTTTAGAGTTATTTATTACTTCAGGAAACCAGTACTTTGGTGGGATTTTCAGACTACATATTTTGATGTATTGGTCTCTGGGTCTTTGTCTAGTGTTTTATACAGTCAACTTTATTCTGTGTCTAACCATGTCATTTATCATAATTCTCAACTGCTTAGTTTTAGAAGTTATAAAATATGAAAATTTATCTTTCCTCTAATTTAATTATTTTACTGAGGGATTAATGTATTTATTCTAATTCATTAGTTTCTGATCTTTTTCTGACTGTACTCAGAAAAAAATGGAATTAAATTTTTATGCTACCTAGTTACCTTGCATTAATCCAAACTTTAAAAATTTTCTCATGATTAATGATATATCCTGGTATTCTCATGGTAGTTTCTGATTATTACCTATGTGACATGATATTAATTGCAATAGTTTTGTAACAGAAATCATAAACTAACTCTGAATTTCATTTGAAAGTTTCACTAGTGGAGGTTTTGTATTTCTTGAACAGTGTAGCAATATACAAATAATACAGCTTTGAGAATTAATTAAACATGACTTTAGAGCCCATGATAAGTTCATGATGCCAAGAGTCCAGGTTTATATAAAACAGTGGCTTTGCAGTTGTCAATTTAATACTTCCATCAAAGCTTGTGAGTAGAGTAAAAGAGAAGGAAGGTAATTTCCCTTCATTTTAAGAGTAAGAACTAAACACACACACACACACACACACACACACACACCTTCTCAGATCCCATTGAGCCCACTATAGCTGCATGGTTATCCTTTTACAGTAGTCTGATAAACCTCAGCCAAATATTCATGTCTCACAGTCAATTCTTAACCATTTCAGAAAGAAGAAAGGCATACTGAAAAAAGAATTGGTAGTCAATGTTTAGAGGTTAGACCCTTTCGTATTATCTTCATTTTTACTTTCCAGTCAATTTTGCTTTTGTGTAAATTTTGGATAATTCCTTTTGGCCTCTAAGTTTTTTCATTCTACCTAACGTTGTGTCTTGTCTTCTACTAGAATCTTAACTTCTGAGATCATATTTTGTAACTCTGGGATTTGCATTTGACCTATTTTTATGGTTTTCATCTCTGTAGAAATTCTGTGGTTAGTATTCATGCATATTGTTGTTTTCTACTGGTTTTATTAATGTTTGTTATGATGTGATCAAGAAATTTACCCATGCGACACTGAGATTTGAGAACCAAGTGAGGTTTATGAAACTGCAGTGCTCAGTCGGTTTAAGCCACTGGAACTGCTGGCTCCTGGGTGACTGAGCTCAATTCCTTTGTTCCGTTTTCCTGTGTGCCCCTGTATGAGTTCACAAGGTCAGGGGGTCACCAGGGATACATTTTTGCAGCACTATAATCACTTTGGAATGTCATAAGACCTTACACATCTGGCTGATTGACACACAGAATGTGGGCACCAAGCAGTTTGATCTCCTTCAGACAAACCCGTTTGTTTCCCATTTCTGTAGTTTTTATGACCAATTAAGGGAGAGGAGGAGGCCTATTCAGAATTTGGCCAAAATTCACTCGCTGTTTAATGTCTAACTGCTAGCTAAACATCTAAGCTATAATCTACAGGCCATTATAAGTGAAATATTCAAAACTAGGGGTTGGGAAGTTTCAAAGGGGAAAAAGGGCAGAAATAAAAAGCAAACAGTGAGAGTTATGAAGGCCATGACGTATTAATGGTAGCTGAATTTTTGTCTGATTTTTCTAATAGTTAAGTCACCTCAGAGTCTGGTTCTGTTTCCAATTTAACTTTTACAAGACTTACTTTTTTTCATTGCTGAGAGTGCATGTATTGTCTGAAATTTTTAAAACTGGGTTCTGAAATTATATGTAAGATTATAGTGGCCTGAGATTAATAGATACCTGCATCTTCTCCTTTCAGGCTATTAATAATGAAGAATCAAGACAAACTAAACACTGGTAAAGCTGGGTTTGGTTTTATTGTGGCTGTTGTTGTCTTTAGTTCATCAGACATTTCAATTTTCATAACAGTGAGTTGCTGCCGTTTTGTGCTTAGTGTGGAGATATTTGGCAAGTGTGATTTTCTTTGTATTAATGCATTAAACTCAACCTTCAACACACTGCACACATTTGCACCACAGAAGGAACCTTTATGCTGTTATCTCTCTTCCAGTAACAGGTGCTGTTCCTTCTATGAGGCACACCAGGGAGCAACAGGTGTGTCTAAGTTTGTAAGTTTCATCTTCACTTTCAGGCAGATTTTTCTACCCAGATCATAGTGATAGAACTCTATCAGCATCCCTACTATCCTCTCCTTCAGCAGACAGTCTCAGATTTTCCACTTGGAAAATTTCCTTTTCTCCACCAAAGGAAGCATAACTTCCTAACAGAGGCAAATTTACCTCTGTTTCCATCAATTGCATTGTATGCTGATGAGATGGGTGGCAGATATTTCCTTCCTCTTCTTCCCTGCAGGAGATTGTTTTCTCTATTCTTCAAAGAAGACCCCTTCCTGAAGGGCAAAAGCTTTCATTTTGTGCTATTTACCCTGCAAAGAAAAGAAACAAGGTTCTGCCTGTCACTCAGTGGCTTATTAAAAATCATATTAAAAATGTTAAATAATGTAATTTATTCTATTTAGAATGTATAGTAGACTAAGAATACATCCCAATGCTTTTTGGAGATTCTACTTAATATCCAACTTTATAAACATAGTCATATTGGATAAGTACATTGTTTTTAAATAATATTTAGCAAGATGATCATGTATTTCATATAGACATCAAACAAATTAATGTGTTTTTAATGTTTAATGTTTTTAAATCACTACAATCAAATGTTATGTACAGAGTGGTGTGAGAGTGAGCACATATCCTTATTAAGTGACTTCCTCAAACACTCATCTTTATAAATATATTAGGGGAAAAACAAAAAGAATGCCTTCTGATTGTATTGCATATGTCATTTTCCTTCTTGTGTACATCATTACATAACCAGTACCCTTAGTAGCTCAGAACTCTTATTTATGAATTATCTTTTATTCATTGAAGGGTATGGGTTACATGGGGCTTGATTATTTGAGCTTTGCATTCTTTTCTTCTTTGTTTTATCATCATTCTTATTAGTTCCATCCTACAGACAGATTATCAATGGGCAATGATCATCTATTTACTGTTTTCTTTTATATATCGTCAGTGTCAGGAACTGAAAGCTTTTGACATGTACCTTCTAGTTTAACTAAAATGATAATGTGTCTATCTGAAAAGAGATTTTCCTTTTAATTCAGGTATACATGCTTTAAATTTTCACATGAAAGAAATAAATTAATCTGTATCACAGACAACCAATATATATAGTAGATCATGAAAGCAGTAAATACTAAACCAGTAAAGAACAAAGACTTAGTGGACTGTAACAATGGCATTGCATAGACACTGGGTTTTAGATGGGAATTAATGTTTCAAATAGATCCTAGCTTCTTAAGCTATTAACAGCTTACAAAATATACATCACGCTTTTTATTTACACTTTCTATTTGGAATATTAATAAAAATGTATATAGTACTAGAAGCTTAATAAATATATTCATTAGTAACTTGATTTATATCTCACAAAAGAGATTAAATCAAATTAATGATGTGTCTTCTTATTCACCCATGGAAATAGTCTTCATATCCATCTGTAAGTCATCTCTTCTGTGCATGACACAAACCTTCAGAAGCAATAAGAAACACCCATGTGACATACTCTATTAATTGTAATTAAAACACTAACATCTACTTTGTTATGCTGTCCTTTAAATGATTTTGATTAGGTTTTACAATTGGTTCCCTGAGTAGTAGTTTTTATATTGGTATTAAGACTCAGTTTGAACCCCAATACTATATGTTATTGTTTGTGAAATATAAGCTGTGAGATTTGCTATTTGCATTATTTTTCCTTGTACACATTTTTAAAACTCTATCAATATAATGATATTTAAATACTGAGATCTATCTATAATTAAATGTGCAAATATTCTAGTCATTTTGTATTCACTGTCATAATCTTAGTTATGATGGTCTTTCATGACATTTATTTGGATGTAATTACACTGCAAAATCATACACAATCCTCTATTACTTGTCTGGATTTGGTCAGGTGTATCTGCCTTGGCATACCTGGATTTGGCAGCATTCCAGCCCCTTTGACACTTGAGTGAGAGGGATATTTGAAAAGGGGAAACCAGTGTGCAGGGAGCAGTGAGCCCTCCCACCAGGCAGTTTAATGTGGATGGCTCTAATCTGGTTCAGGTTCAGTGAGCTGATTTTGAAAATGTGTTTCCTCTAACTCCAAATTTTCTTCTCTATAACTTGGATAAGGTCAATCAGACACAGAGAGGAAATGTCCACACTTAATGTGAAAATGCAAATGATTGGCTTGCTGTTCTTGTGAAAATGCCGAAAATTGAATGCGTTAGTATTATCTTACATTGTAGAAAAAGCCAATTTGATAATTGCCAACTGCTCTCTGCAGCTGTGAATGCTCCTTTTCAAACCAGTAGAACAGCAAGAGGCCCAACTGCGAACACTCTTTTCAAAATTCTGTTTACAAAGTGTATCCATTAACAAACTACCTCACAGCTTCTCTGGGAATTAAAAAGTCAGATCTGCTAAAGTAACAGTGCTACCCAATGGGACTTGCTCTTGGTTCCACTGTATTCAACTCCCAGCAAAGTAGTATTCATAGGCTTTCTTGGAACTTTGATAAAATTATTCTTTTATAGATTTTAAAAAAGCCTAAGCAGTAAAAGTGCCAAAATCTCAAATGAAATTTATAGTAAATATTTAAAAGATACTATACTAAGGAAGTATCTATCGTTTGATTTCAGATTTTTTTGTGGACCTACTCCAAATCATTTGGAACTCATTATTTGCTGGCTTGAATTGTTTTTCTTAAGAAATATTTATTCCCCACATCTAAAATTGTAAATGTTTGAAGACAAAAAATGCTTTCCTTTTTCTTCTTCATTCTTTATGCATAGGTCTTTGTATTTTGTGAACTTTCTATAGTTATTAGCTGATTAAATATAGAAAATCACTGATATTAGATAATAAAGCAAAATAGCAACATATATTAGAAATAAATTTACTGTTTAAAATAACATATTTATTTCTTCTTCAGACAAAATTTTTACTAATTCTTACAATTTTTAGATTTTGTGGCTATGAAGTCCACCAGTAAATTACACCAGTTTTTTTTGTAATTTTAATAAAATTAAAAAGAAAAATACCAAACTCTTCTATAGCATTTAGCCAAATTGCTTAACTTTGTAAAAACTCATATTTTTCCTGAAGTCAAGATAAATGGATAAATGTCATAAAACATTTAGGAGATACATAAAGGGTTCTAGTTCATCCTAATGGTGTCAGCATAACTACGCCAAAATAATTCCCTGGTTATTTTTTAATTATCCTAATAATGTCAATTTCATTTTGCTCTGTGTAGTCTGTTTTATTTTAGTGAGACTGAAATATGTTTAAGGGTTTCAGAAGATTTTATTTTACCTGATCAAGATATGAATCCTATTTCAGTTTACTTCTTTCTACAAATATCTAAGATTGCCCCATTCCTACAAATTTATCTCAGACTCATGCAATAGAGTAGGTGAAATTGTGAAGTAAAAGAAATAACAAAAATGCATGCATATTTAGAAAGGTGACAATTATCTCTATTCGAAGCAACAGAAAAGACTTAAATCCAAATATAATCTGTGAAGGATCATTTTTAATTTATTTTCCATCTTATTTCAACATGCACAATATAGACAAAGAATAAAAGTAACAACAAAGTGTGAGTACCCTGTAAACAAATAGTGCTAAAAATGATTATTTTGGTAATGTAACATATATATTGATAATTTTTCTTTGTGAATTTGTTTTTGTCTTACAGATCATTATTCTGGAATATTCATTTAATTCTACTGGCAATGTACTAAAAAATTCTAATCCTTGATATTGCCCATAAATGATATCTTCTAGAAGGCACAACAGCGACTGAAGTCAGTTTTAGATGAAACATGAACAAGTATTGTGATTTTCATCCCATTTAATCCTGGAGAATATTAGAGTGACAGCAAAGCTTAGTCTAAGTATTTCTGAAGGAGAAACTCCTCTGTTAGAGAGTCACCTGTGTTATGTCAAGTGTTCTATGGGCAGGAAATAAAAGGGTGGGGTAAGCAGTCAGTTTAATTTAAATAGACCCAGATAGAGATGAGATTTAAGAACACTAAAGTGCACCTTGATATGGGCAGCAGACCTGTCCATCCTCTCAAGGTAACCACCCAGAACTTGGGAATTTTATGAAAGCAGAAAACTGTTGGTTCAGAGGCGCTGGACATGGCATGTGTATGAATCCCTGTCCTTTTTACTTGAGGCACATGGTGAGGTTAAAATTTCTCCGAAATTTTCACTTAGTAGGGCTAAAGGGTACATGGCTCACTTGCGGCCTCAATTTCTTTTGTACCACACACGTGCTCAGATTTGGGTTTGACGTTGCTCTTGTTCCCCTTGAGCCAACCTCAACTGTGCTCTTTTTAGTGATTCGTTCCCTCATCAGAAGTTGGCAGAAGAAAGTGCTCAGTGTTTGCTGCTGCAGGTTTTCTAAGTTTACTGCCAGGATTGAGCATCTAGTCTCATCTTCTTTACTATGTGCTGAAGAATAGCAATATCTTTGTCTAACTTCTTTTTTGTACAGGCAATGGTGCTCATGACCTTGTGCTCGCTAGACAGACGCTTGTGCCACTATGCTAAACCTCCGGCTGTCTAACTTTTTCTATAGGCATTTTCTACCTTTGTGCTGTGACTTTTTCTATTTGTGCTAAAGAAAGAAATATTAAAGGAAGAAAAAACCCTTGAAAATAATAAGAAAGCTTTCTGGTTGGATTTCATTATACCACTTCCTGTGTGACACCGTTAAACAGACCTGAAGACTTTGATAGATCAGAGTTATAAATTCTATGTTTCACTCTTTGCAAGATGAGTGTTATACAAGGACATGAATATATGTGAGCTTGTATCCTCTTTCCTTCCCTTGTGTATCACTATTTCTTATTCCCACCCTCCAGACAGATTAGAAATGAAAAATATTCATGTATTTTTAAAACATACTTTGCAGCTAAAGGCATTATAAGCTATCATAATGCGCCTCATTGCTTAACAGAACTAACTCAGAATCTTTTAAAGAAGAGTGATTCTATTTTATCCAAGGGAATTACTAAAGGAAAAAGCAAATGGTGAATTGTATTGAAAATGTCCTATCAACCTGCCTAATTCATTTGTGTAATGATGGTACATTTGTCTCTTGAGGCACCTTCTGTGTCTATCATTCTGAAATTATGGATATTCAAAATGGATCACTGCAATAATGATTCCTTTGAATGCTCTGAGATATTTCTGTCTTAACAGTAAGGCACCTCCCTCTCCAGTTTACTTTCATGCTAATTTCCCTAGATCAGAGATAGGCAAATTGTTTCTGCAAATGGCCAGGTAGCAAGTATTTTAGGCTTTCAAATTATTGTTCTCTTGCAATAAGCAATTGATTTTTAAAGTACCTGGTATTTATTAACAACAGGAAGTAGATTTTGTCCAGTTGTGTTTGAAGAGTTGTATAGAATGCAAGAATTATTTTGTTAACTAACAAGTACATAACTGATAAGATGTCCCAATTTGGAAGATATCTAGAATTTCAGTGTGATTAACTTGATTTAGCTGGTAGGTGACATCTGTTACTGCAACATGAAAGAACAATAGATCTGTAGTAAAGAAACATGTGGGAATATGTTATAATAATACTGTTTATAAAATCATAGGTGGGATTTAGCTTAAAGGTCACTGTTTATTCTGAGTTATTCTATATTGGCCACATTAACCATTTTTACTATCTAATTCTTCTAACAAGAAAGTTCTTCTCACTTTAGGTTCTAACACATAGAATATTCTTATACATTCTTTTGTGTGTTATTTAGCTGTTTTCTTCATTTTGGTTTCTGCTAAAATGAACCTAGGTTTGGAGGATAATCACATATTCTGTTTTGCCTGAAATAGTTCCAGTTTCAACTGTTGTCCCATTGTAATTACTGATGGGTTACCTATCACTATCAAATGTGATATGCTTGATATAATAATGAGTATGCTCATGACCATTTTAAAAATCACATATTATTCATGTGATGGTGTTAGACCCTGCTTTTCAGTATTTATCTTACTGCATGTGAATCACATGGGATTCATATCTGTCACATTCATGTTGCATTTCCCTACATTTAGACTACATGCAAGCCACCTTTTTATTCCTTTCTTTTCTCATTACTGAGACAAAAAAGCCAGTGCTCAAAGTTAAAGGAGAAAAGATTTACTTTGGTTCACACTTGGTAGAGGTTTTAGTCCATAGTTGAGTGGCTCCAAATGAGGTTGGCATGGCAGAGGGGCCTTATAAAGTGGGCGGGAGACAGTGGCACACGAGTTGCAGAAGCAAGCAGCAGCAGCAGCCATGGCAGCAGCCTTCTGTCTGTCCCTTGCATTCTAGTTCAGCCACCTTCTCTTTACAGTATGTAGTGCTTACACCCAGGGTGAAGCAACCTTAATCACAGCACGGCACCATGAATCCCGTTGTCTCATCATTAATCCTGGTATCACACATTCTTAATTCAGCCACTTTCAAAAACCCTACCTATGAACACATGAGGCTTAACAGGGACATCTAAATATAATCCATAGCATTCTGCCCTTCATCCCAAAAGGCTCATGTACATCCCTTTATTTATTAGGCATTAGTGCCTCTCTAAGAGTTGCAAAGCCCTAACAGTTTCAGCAACACTGAAAAGTTGAAGTTAAAATTGTCCTCTGAGATGAAAGGCAACCTCCTAGCTCTTGGACAAATGAAAACAAAAGTTGAACACTTCTAACCTATAATGGTACAAGATAAATACCATCATTTGAAAAGGTACAGATAGGCCAATAGAAAAGAATAGGACCAAAGCAAGACCAATCCAGCAGGGCAAGCCTTAAGTCTTAATTTCAATTCGACTTCCAGTGAAATCTGTGGCAAAATGTGAACTCCAGAAGGCTTAGGCAGCCCTGCCCCTGTGACCCTGCTCATGGTTGTAGCTCCCATGGTTTCACTTTTAGGCCATGGACTATCTCTGCTCCCTCCTCAGAGTTTTCCTCAGATGATACACATTCCTGAACTCTTGAATATCTTTGGCTTCACAGGCACAACTTCACATACTGCCCTCTCAAGGCCACACTTCTTGGCTTCGAAGGTCTTTTCCTTAAATCTGGGTGGAAGCCTTCCTGATCCCACAACTTGCATTCTGCATGTACCTAAAGCCAGCACCATGCGGTTAAAGCTGAGGTCTGCCACTAACTAGAGGACTATCCAGGCTTCCTTCTCTCTTGGGTATAGGGGTTGAGCACCAGGATTGCTGAGGACTAGGGACCAAGTCCTTTGAAAAATTTCCCTAGGTCACTGCCACTCTGGAACATGGTTCCCTGGAGCTTTCTTCTTAAAGCAAAATCTTTCACATTTGCAATTTTAAGGCTGCAATATCTGAAGCCTGCTGGTTCTCAGGTCAATTTTTATATTGTCCTGTTTGTTCTCAGCAACTGAATTCCCCTCTTCTTCATCTTTGAAGTCTGCAACTTTACCAGACCTTCCTTTCAGGCCAAACTCAAAATGTTTTACATCATTCTTCTGGGCTCTTTGCTCTTGATTCTCAACATATATTTTGCTAAAAGCTCCCAACAGCAGCCATGCATAGCTTCAGTATTAGACTGCCTTGAAATTTTTTCTACACAAGTAATTAGTCTGCTTCTTTTAATCTCAGCTTCAGGAAAATCTCTGAACAAGAGAAAAATACAGACAAATTTTCTGCCAAACCTTAGCTCACCATATCTGGAGTCCTACAATCAATACAGCCCTTCTTTCAGCAGAAAAGTCCCGAGACTGGTCTTTACCAGCGGCATTTCTATCAGCATTTTGATCTTCTGATTTCTGACAAGAACCTCCCATAAAGTACATCTTAAGGTATTATGAGGCTGCTCTTTCAGCCAGCATCTCAAAACCTTTCCAAACTCTTCCCACAAGCCAGTTCCGAGTCCTCCTGAACCACATGGTCAGGTATAGTCAGCAGTGGCCCTACTTCTCTAGTAACAAAATCTGTCTCACTTACTATTTTAATTGCTAAGACAAACTACCAAACAGCCAAAGTTAAAGTAGAAAAAGTTTATTTTGCCTGCAAGTTTGTACAACAGTCCATAGGCACACGGCTCCAGGACAGGGTGGAAAGGCAGAGGGCTGTTGTAGAGCAGGCAAGAGGCAGCAATAGACAAGCAACAGCAGCAGCCCTCTTTCTGCACATTATATGACATCCTAGTATTTATGAGGACAATTCACACTCACACTCAGGGTGGGGCACCCTTAACACTGTCATCACCATTAACCTCAGCGTCACACACTCTGGATCCACTCTAGACTTCTGAAAAGCCCCACCTATGACTGAATAAGGCTTTGGGGAGACGTCTAGATATAAGCCATAACAATCTTACACTCAAAGCCATTGAATGATTAAATATGTAATTTCTTCTTAAATGGTCTTTCATTCGGGTGTGGTAAACATTTTCATTAAATTGTTATCACCAATGAGAGGGGAAAAGAGCTTTTGCATTTATTGCTTACAAATTTTTACATATTGTTACAGATTTCCTTTCAACCTTAATAGAAAGTCTTCTGAACTGATTGGTCTAATGAGACCAGGCTTTTAATTTTATTCTCAATGGTGCCTCTGCCATCTTCCTCACTAGATTTCATGGCCAGGTGTTATGGGTACCCTAACACGAAGATCTCGAATGATCAGAAGATGGTAGTATTTTTGATAAGCCTCATTTAACCTCAGTCACATTCCTTTCCTCTAAGAAAATGGAACTTATGTTCTAGCTTACAATCATTTTAAAATCCTCAGTATCTGTATCATACATGTCTTCTGCTCTTTCTTCACCAAAGATAGAATTTTTTTTTACTATTAAGGGAGATGACTTTTTTCTGTTTATAGAAAGGTTGGTGAAAATTTCATCTGATTAGTATTGTTAACTGAATGTAGTTATGTGCACTGTCAATAGCAAAGTTTTGTGTAACTATGAAAACCCAAATAAAAACATCAGGTTTTTAGATAGTCTTAAATTGTGATAATGCATTTGTGTCTATGGCTGGAAAATGCAAAGGTGTGTGTACTCTTAATTAAAATTAAATTTTATTATTCTTAGGCTGCTATGCATGAAAAGCTGCAAAAAGAAATGGAGGTTTCTGTGTAATTTGGTGGGGCTTATCACATTTGAAGAAAAATTTGGTATCAAGTCTTTCATTTACTTCTGAATATGTGACTTTATTAATATTTTAGCATTCTCTTTTTTATAAATTAAATGTTAATTTATACTTAATTATATTTATCTCCAAAGAAACAAATACTGCCTATAAGTTGGAAATGAATAAAGTTATTATACATTTTAATAAAAGCATTCCTTTTAATTAATACATAGCATGAAATAATTACTTTTATTAAATAATATTGATTTTGCTAAATGTTAGTATAATCTGGTAAATGGCCAATGAAATGTTATCATTGTAGTAATATAGATATGATTCTATGCTGAATCATTAAAATAACAATCAAAATATTTTATGAAAATAAACATTGTTATCCATAGTTTACATTTTGAGGTCCTAATCCCGCAACACCTCAGAATGTGACTCTATTTGAAGACAGGGTCTTTAGAGACAGATAAGTTAAACTTAGGTCTTTAAGGTATACCAGTATGACTGGTATACTTATAAGGCAAGCAAGTGTGGGCATAGATACTCAGGAAAGGAGGCTACCCCAGGACACAGGAGGAAGACATCATTCTACAAACCAAAGAAACAGTCCTCAGGGAGGAAAACAAAAAACTCTCTGACTTCTAACTTCCAGTGCTATGAGAAAATAAATTTCTGTTATTGAAGCCACAAAGTCTCTCTAGTCTGTCTCTCCCTCTCCCCCTCCCCCTCTGTCTCCCACTAGAGTTCTGGAAATGGAACCCGGGTCCTCATAAACAGGACACATGTGCTTCACCAGTGAGCTACACTCAACCGCTCTTGCATCTCTTGGGGACAGTATGTCTCTGGTTTCTGCTTGAGATTTCCACATGATAAACGAATAACTCAGTAACTGTGCCTTTCCCAGAGTGGTTGCAGAATATCACTTTAGTGATAATATAAAACTGAATAATAAAATTCCTGTGTAAATATATGTAATTCTCAAAATTTAGTATAGTCATCTAATTTCTTTTCAGTTATATATACATCCAACAAATAGTAACTTATAATTAAAAATACTTTCATACCTATTTTCATGTTTTTATAAATTCTATATTTCATGGGAGAAATATTTAGTCTTCTGTTTTTGTAGACTATAAAGAATAGCTTTACTGTTACTCTATGATCTTAAGTTGAATGACTTCCAGTAGCTCACAAAGTCAGTATACAGAGCTGCTATAGTAATCAAGATCTTTTGATTTCAGACTCAGTTATTTTTTTGTCATGCCATTGCCTAATCTTTTTTATGAAAGTCTTCAGGATGTTAATAACAGTTTTTAGCACAGTACTCTTCAAACTCCAGGCTGTAACCCATTAGTGATGAGTTACAAATTTAATGTTTTGCTAAAAGTAAAATGTAAATGGAAGAAAATAGAAGTTGTCATCAAAGCATATCATGAACATTTAAATTAAAAAATACAGAAAAAGACAGATTGCCATTGATTACCTTCAAAGTATTCCACCTCAATTCTAACATACTTACCCTGTGGTTCTTAGCACTTTCTGAAGCAGTTCTAGAAATTCTCTTTCATGAGTGTCTTTGCAAAGTATGATAAAAATGTACTGTGAATGCGTATACTGAGTGCTACCCAACAGAACAGCAGAATCTCAAAGAGAAATTAATCACCACGTGTCCTCATCCACTCTTCACTGAATCTGCCACAGTTTGACTTTTAATTCTTCCCCAAAGTCAAAATAACCACAAAGGCACTCATTTGGACTCAAATCAGGACAGCGAGACAGCAAGGACAGCCCAAGTAAAGATGCTCACAAAATAAAACTCTGCGAACTTCTTAAGATAGAAACAAATTATAGGATAAGTATATTTAAAAAAAATGTGGGGTTATTTGGGGGAGATGAATGGTTATTCATATTTTACTGTGCTAATATTTTTAATTCAAACATTCACTATGTTTTTCAACCATGCCTTTTGGATTAACTTAAGAGCTAAGAGTTCATTTTTAAAAAATTGTTTTCAGTTTCTTTGTTTCTTTGAAACAGTGTCTCCCCGTGTAGTTTAGGCTGGTGTCAAACTCACTATATAGTCTAAACTTGTCTTGAACTCATGGCAATCCTCCTGCATCAACCTTTCAAGTGCGGGGATTGCATTCCTAACAGAGCACTGTTTTGTGACATTTTGCTTCTGCTTTTGTTTTATTAGTGCCTTTTGAGTGTCTGTGTATAAAAACTTGGTTGTAATATAAAATATATTTATTTTTCCAGGTTAAAAAGAAGAAACATTTTAAAATTTTTACATGGTACAGTTTTCAAAACAGCTATGTCTTAAAATTGTTTTTTGATACATTGATCTTTTGTGCATATGCTGCTTTAGCTTGATCTGTTTAATTAAAAAAGTCTTTCAGTGTAAGGGTTATTTAATTAATTTAATTAATCCTTCTACAGAAGGTGTTGCACTTGGAATTTAGAGCATGCCACCACAAAATACACCACTCAGAAAATGCAACCCACAAATTTGTCATTTTGGCATGTGAATTATTTTGATTGAAAGACACTTTTAACACAGCAGATGCAAGATTACTGTGCATTTCTCCATGCTTTCCTAAAAGCAGGAGATGAAAATCTTAGGTGAAATATGTCTTTTTATATCAGAAGGAAAACAGTATAATTTTCATGAAACACAAGACTAGACCGTGTCAAATAACTCTAATCTAGAATCTTCTGATAATTTAGTTGCTTTTATACAACTTTGCCCATTTTATTATCTAATGTTTTTATCTAATGTTATTATCTAATGCCCATTTTATTATCTAATGTTTAAGTCTGGGTTTCTGGGTCTTTATTTCTCTATGGATGCTCCCTCATCTTGCAATATTTATGTTAAATAAATTTGTACTCCTTGCTTTGTTTGAACAGTTTCATGTTAATTTAATTCTCAGTTCCAGTCTGTTGTAACTCTAAGAGCGTACAGGTAAACTCTTGTCTTTCCTACATATTGATGGTGTACATGAAAAATGGTGACTGAATCACTTAAGGCTGTGAGGTCACAAATTTATTAAAAACATTATGATGTGTTACTACTCTGGTTTCATTTATTGCTATACTGAAATTTAAATCACCTCTGCAACAACTGTACTCAGGTAGCATTTTCTATATTTTTTGTCTGGCAGTGCCTTCCTAGGTTTTTCATATTCATCTAAACAGATATCTGAGAAATTAAAAACTCCCCTGAAAGCTGGCAAAACTGCTTGAAAGAAACTGAAGACAGACCTTCAGACCTTTTAAGACAATATGGCACCTAGCAGTCATGAAAGGAAAGATCTCTTAAAAATAACAAGGAATCAAGAAGTAACAATTCAAGAGCTGCAAGATAATGAAAAGAAAAATAATTTAAGGGTGATAGGTATCAGTGAAAAAGCAGGAGTCAATACAAGTGACATAAAGAGACTAAGCAGTTGAACAGTAGGGAAAAGTTTGCAGCCAATGCCAGGAAAAAAGCATGGCAGAGATGAATCAGTGCATGGTGGCCATAATCATTAATGTAATGGCCTCAATTCACCAATGAAAGGAAATGCCATCAAAGTGGATCAAGAAACAAGATTCGTCAATATGCAGTAGAGAAGAAACACATGACCCTGAAAGGAAATTCATAGATTGAAAATCAAAGTAGAGAAAACAATGCTCCATGTGACAGGGAACCAGAAAAAATCAAGGGTAGCTTGCCCATCAACTGCAGAACAGTTAAGAAAGATATGGTGTTTTTATATGAGAGACAGCTACTCAGTTATAAAGAAGGGTAATCATGAGGCTCTGGTAGGTAAATGGATTCAATGCTGTTCTTGGGTGAAATAGTTCAGACTCACATACGTAAACATCGTGTTGTCTCCTAGTATAAAAAACTGAAGTAGTTAGTGGGATCCAAAATGTACAATGAAAGTGAAAGGGGAGGAAATGTCTAAAAAGGAAAGGTGGCTGCCACTGTTAATTACTTATTATTTTGTTTTAAAGTCCTGTGTCATTTCCATTGTTTCATTCTGATTGGCTTTCTGTTTTGTTCAGGTTGGTTTTGTTATATCTGATGGTATGTTTGGGCAGCTGTTTGGAAGGCAACAACAGGCAATGTGGTAGCCATTGCTGATTTCCAGTTATCTTGTTTTTAAGTCCTGTATTGCTTTCACTGTTTTATTTCTGTTGGCTTATTCTGTTTTATTTTGTGTGGTTTTGCTCTCTTAAAAATAAGAAGAATTTAAAAAGTTACTTGGGAAGCAGATATTTATTTTTTTTTATTGTTCTGGAGGCTGGAAGTTTGAGGTTAAGGCATTCCAACCCCTTCCTTGAGTTTCAGGTCCCGGTCTTCTCCCCTAACATCAAACTGCCTTTGCACTCTGTGTCTGTGTCCGAACTCTGTATATTCCTCTTATAAGGACATGAGTCATGTTGGGTGGAATCCATGCTACAAACCTCCTTTTGATGTCACTGAAGACTGACAGTCTCTGTCTCCAAATACTCTCACAATCCACCTATGAATTTTTCTTCCACATAGAAATTTGAGAGAGATATAATTATGTCCTTAATAGATACTGATGTCTTGAGAAAGTAAAATTGTCCTGAAGAGTGGATATTAAGAAAAATATAATTTGTTTTAACTTCCAACTCACATTCGTGAATATTAACAGTTACATATATTTGATATGCACTTATATATAAAAATATGCAGATGTACCTCTACTGACAATGGACCAGATCAAGTGCCATAAATTGAAAATACTGCAAGCCAAAAGAATATTTAATATATTTACCAAATGCAATAGTCAGAACACAAGAGTGCGCCGTACAGTATCAGTTGTTTGCCTTCTGACTGAGACACAGTGCTCTCGGTCCCTCTCACTGCCTTTTAGTAAGAAGGAGCATAGAAGGGCCGGGGGATCGCTCAGTGGCATGAGCGCCTGCCTGGAAAATGCGATGTCATGAGGTGGATTCCAGGTACAAAAAAAAAAGTGCCAAAACATGTATCATTAACCCAGGAAAAGAGCAACTTTCAACACTCAAAGTATGGTTTCCACTGAAAATGTTCCTTCAGAAACCATCATAAATTTGAAAAGTAGTAAGTTGTGCGTCATCTTTCGTATTTTAAAAGGTGATCTGCTTTCACTGCAGAGCTTAATTTTTATGTTACCTTGGCTAGACCACAGGATGCAAATATTTGATCAAATATTAAACTAGGTGTTTCTGTGAATTTTTTAGATGTGATAAACATTTGAGTCAGCAGACTTCGGTAAAGGACTTTAACCTTCATAATATGGCTGGGCATCATTCAGTCTTTTGAAGGACTTAATACTGAAAGACATCTCTTTCAGTGAAGAAAAACTTTACTGACAGGCTGCTTTTAGACTGAAACTATGTCTGTTTCATGGGTCTCTCGTCTGCCACTGCTGGCAGATTTCATCGTTGCATAAACATCCTAGCTTATGTTTACAAAAATATTCACTAAGGATTTGATATGTTCTCTTGATGCAATCAATGAATAGAATAAGCATATCCTGTATGAAGGTGCTGCCACATCACAGTATGCTACTTTACTGGAAATAGTTTTTATAAGTAGAAGGATACATTTTAAGATAACAGTGAAAAGTGTAACATTGTAAATGCATAATACACTAACATAGTTGTATATCACTGTTTTCAATTATTATGTGCTGTGCATTAGGTTTGGTTTTACTAAAATCCCCACATACACCTGAGTAACATTGTCTACAATGTGACAGTGGTTACGGCATCACTAGGAATAGAGATTTTTCAGCTTTATTATGAATCTATGGGAGGACTCTCACATATGTGCTCTATTGTTGAGCAAAGCATCAGTATACATCAAGGGCTATATCTCTGAAAGACACATACTCAGATATGGTCAATTCTATTGACCTCTGTCTCTGCAGATACTAACAGATACAGCAACACATATACCTCAAAAAACATCTCCAGGGTTCAAACTTAATGCTAACGGCTAAAACCTCTACAGACACAAATTGAGATAATATAATTAGGAAAATGCCAAACTAGAATGACTGGATTTAGATTATGATCCAAATATTAATAAAATATAGCTGTGCAAAGGACAGAGTCTCAGCAATCAACACCCGCAGTAGGAAGGAGCAAGCTCATATATTTAATAATTCAAATATTGTGTGATTGCCTTTTTATTAATATTAAAGGCATGTTGTAGAAAGGCATGGCTCATGAAAACGTCTGTTTGCTAACAATTCAGTTCTCAAGCAGAAGCATTCAGCAAAGCTTAGCTTCCATCTAGGAACTCTGCATTGGGTTATAAACACGACCCTGACCTTCTTGGCCAACGTCCCCAGAATTGTGATACAAGTGAAATTTGTGAACCAAGGCACCACAGAATATACCTACTGTCTATATTTTATATCTGGGACCTAAAACAATTTGAAAGCAGTAAAATCAATATTCTACTGATTTTAAAATTTGAATTTATTTGACAGTATTAAGAAAAAATAGAGAAAACCACAGAACAACAATTAAAATTCCAAAATTCTTTAAAAATTGTCACTCTCCTAACATTTTTCATATTTTCTTTATTATGCATTGGATTTCGATCACACAAAATTCAACTGTTAAGTGCCTCAAGCAAGACTTAATAACTTTCATTTTCTATCAAATATCTGACATCAAATGTTATTTTATGAACCAAGATATAAGCTATATTTGATGCATTGCTATTGGCTTATTAGTTCTAATTGTAAAAGAAGTTAAATTGATTCTCAAACTATAATCCTTGCATGATTATACTTTTCATCTTTTAAAACATATTATTCTCTATAAACTCTGAATATGATTGTATCACTTTTCATAAAGTATCTAACCTGAAAATTGTCTGATGCTTTTACCTTTTTCTTCAGTTATAGAAATTGTCTCTGAAAGTGACACTGTATTTCAGTAAGTGGAACCTGAGATGTGTCATCTGAAAGATCACTTTCTTCTGAGATCTAGAGTCAGGTCTCTAAGTCAAAAGCAAAGTAGCAAAAGCCATTTTGGTTTTAATTTCAGAGTATTTTAAAAAGACTAGTCCTGTGAATCTTAGGGTTTATGTGACAATTTGCCAGTAATATCATCCTGGAAATGAAGTTTACTTAGAATTACAAAGAGAAACTGTGCCTACCTTTTAAAATTATCATTTACTTATTTGTCTTGTCATATCTTTGAAATAATTCTCATAATGGGTTCAAATAGGTAGAGGGTGGTTAGAATTACATCTTTTTTTTGTTTTGTTTTGTTTTTGAGACAGGGTCTTGCTATGCAGTTCAGGCTGGCCTTATGCACACTTGGTAACCTAGGCTCGAGCTTGCAGCAATCCTGCTGCCTCAGCCTCCTGAGTGCTGGTATGTGCCACCGTGCCTGGCAGAATTACATCTTCTTTAGCCAGATGCAATTTCTTTATCTTGTGATTTTAGAATCCCAAAGGTCATTATTGCTTTTTAATGATAATAATTTGCATATGTTCTCTTGTGTGGCTGTTAATATTCAAAATAAATACATAATATGGACTTCCCCATAGTAGTTTATCAAAAATCCTGAAATTAATATTTGAGTGATTTAGTACACAAGAAATTTGCAAATTTATTCTCCTGGAAGATAATTCAGCAAAGCTAACTAGTAGGGGATGGAGAA